>PVHY01011849.1:0-46484 GCA_004024945.1 Uropsilus gracilis
TATACCCTGACGTTCTCTACCACTGTGTCACCCATGAACTTTCATCTTGATTTCTTGTGTTCATCTACCCCCATCTACCCCCCTCCCCCCAAGTTTCATTCTCCCTCCCATGGAACATATTTTAAATAGTATTTTGAGACTCAGAAACTGGTAGCAAGTTAATAAAAATTATTTTTCACTTTGTGTTGGGTTTCTATGTTGTCTTTGCTTTCATCACCGAGACTTAGCAATTTTGATGGTGGGGAACATAGCTCTCCTTAGCATAACTAAGTATACTTAGTGTAATTATTTACTATATTGCTTAGTGTATCAGTATGCTTAAGTATACTACACCTACGTAGAACATCCGCCTGTTATCAGAGAATTTTATGCATGGAAGATCAAAACTTAGCAAATGCAGATTTCCCCTTTCCTGTAATCTTTTTGTTATTTTTATTTATCTGCTATTTAGATACTTCATTAAGAAAAAGCAATGATTCAAAATAGTTACTATTAAACTACCTAGTATATTTGCTTTAGAGATGAGATCATACTTCCATACTTGTGTATTCTACATGTTCCAGTTTCTTCATAAATAAACCAGTCTCTGAATCTGTGGCCTTTTTGTTTTCTGATCTGGTTTTGAAGAGGAAATGGGCAAACATGGACCCTAATTGCTTAAGGCTGGTGAGTGATAAAGATCCTCCTTTGGGTGGGTGATGGGCGGTTAATGCATTAAATGCACTATTGCAGCTTTATCCCAGAGCAGACCTGTGAGCCTTCCTGATGGAAGATAGGAGGAGACAGGGTAGCTATCAACACCCTTGATAAGCTTTACAGTTCTCGGCTGAGGTTCTCTTATTTAGCTGAGGAAGTTGATCTATGATGACTTGATGAACATCTATCAAGGAGTCTTCATTTATTCTGTTCAATAAAGGTAGAAGAATTAAGGTCAATGAAGGCCAGCTATTAAATTAAATGCTAAATTAAAAATAAACTTGATGAAACCTCCATAGTGTTTGCATATTTCATAGCACCATGGATAACTCTGTGACTGGACAGAGGCATCACCTTTCTGGGGACATCTGCTTAATGGCCAAGATGGTGTCCCATTTCTCCTCTTCCTAGCACAGGGTCTAGATACTAAGAAAGCAAAAAACAAGCAACAATCTAAAACCTGAACGTGAATGTCCGTGTGTCAGCTGGATGCATGTAAATGAACGTTGATGAGAATATCTATGAGAATATCTTCAATCACGTCCATGGCCTTCAGATTTCCACAAAACCATCTGAGGAGAAGGTCAGTGATAAGATTACAGGTCTCCTCACCACGCGGACCATATTGTTCCAGGCTCTTCCGTGGAATTAAGATGACTCCAATAGGGAGGGTCCTGCTTTTAAGGAGCTGTTAGAGGAAATAAATAGGAACACCCTCAATGCTCGTGCATAAGCACAGCGGGAGCAGAGAGGAGACCAGGCTGGAAGAAGGCCAATGGTTGGTGTGGGCAGAAGGAAGAACTTGGGAAAAGATGAGGGGTGTGTGCTCTCTGCCCATTCACGGACAGCAGGTGACCTTGGAGAGCTAGGCCAGGGTCTGTGCACTGGCAGGAGCAGGGCTGCCCTGGGAGTCTCGCCTCCCTGCAGAACTCTTATAATGGATGATTTTCTGACCATCAAACCCTGCATCACCTCCTTCTGGCCTTGAGGTTTGTTTTTTTTTTAATTTAATACAAATATTTTATTACATAGATACTTATTTCACATCTTTGTAATCCCAGGGCCTCTCCCCTCCCTGATCGGCCCCTTTGTCATTTTTAATTGATGCGTAATGTTCCATTGTGTACATATACCACATCTTTTTCATCCATTCATCTTTCTTGGGGCATTTGGGTTGTTTCCATGTCCTTGCAATTATAAATAGTGCTGCAGTAAACATCTGAACACAGGTGTCCCTTTGCACCCACATTGAGGTCTCCTTTGGGTAGATTCCCAGAAGAGCGATTGCTGGGTCAAATGGTAGTTCCATGGCCTCGAGCTTATACGAACATCTTCAGGTGAAGACCTCCCCTGTGAGTTCATCTGCCTGAGGAGTCAGAACACCACACCACACTGGCCTCACTGTGTATTGGGGGGGTGAGGATGGGGTGGGTGGTGGACTATTTGTGGGTCTCCTCATGGACAGCCAGACCAGCATCTGTCCTGTGGGGGTTTGATGCCCCCACATTCACTGTCGTTTCTCAATCTCTGTTAGATTTTGCTTCCTGCCCTCAGACCTGCTGGTTAAGCAACGTCTCCTATGCCACCTCTGACACCCTATGAATGGCAGCCTGGTGCTGGCTCCAAGTGTGGGGCCACATTGGAGTGGAATGGGGAACACAGATGGGTGCAGATCCTGGACCTTGCTCCCATGGGTTACAGTGAGGTCATCACAGAGGATGCAGGTCGTATGTAGCCTGCATGGTACCTCCTTTTGTAGGTGCAGAAGTGAGCATCTCTTTTTGGGGTAACCCCCCACCCTGGAGGCACAATGAGGCCAGTGTGGTGTGGTGTTCTGACTCCTTAGGCAAATGGCATCATAGGGAGAGCAGATAGTCACCTGAAGATGTTTGTATAAACTCGAGGCCAGAAGGCAGAGGAGATGCAGGGTTTGATGATCAGAAAATCATCCATCAAGCCAGGCATGGTGGTGTGCACCTGTAACAAGAGGCCAGGGATCGCTTGAGTTCCCGGGTTCGAGGCTACCCCAGGCAACATAGCAAGACCTGGCATAGCAAGATCTGGTCTTGGGAAAGCAGCTGGGTGTGGTGGTGTGCACCTGTAATCTCAGCTACCTGGGAGGCTGAGGCTGGGGATTGCTTGAGTCCATGGAATGGAACTACTCTAGGCAACATAGCGAGACCAAGTCTCTAAAAAACCCCCCAAAAAGGCCGGGCATGGTGGCGCATGCCTAGGAAGCCACAGTCGGGGCCAGGGACTGTAGTTTGAGTCCTGCCAGGGGCATGTAGCAAGACCTAGTCCCAAAAAAAATAGCTGGGCATAGTGGTGAACACCTGTAATCCCAGCTACCTAGAAAGCTGAGGCTGGGGATTGCTTGAGTTTGTGGTACCCCAGGCAAAGTGAGCATGTGGTTCCACAGGCAAAAATATGAAGACGTAGTCTCAAAAACAAAACAAAACAAAATCCCAAACAGAAAATCATCCACCATCATCACGGAGTGGTAGCTGCCTGCTTTCCCAAGATTCCCTCAACTGGAAGACTGATGTGGCCACCAGGATGGGAACGCAGTGACCCAGGGCCTGTGTTTGGCTCCCCTGCCTTCGTGGACTCTGTCCACAGCTCTCTCCCTACGTGTTACGTGGGAGGCCACTGCTGCCTGACCCTCTTGCTCCGCTCGCGCTTCCGATCAGCCCTCCAGCAGGAGGTCCCAGACTTGACCTGGTACAACCTCTCGCTTGACCTGGTGCAACCTCTCGGCCATCGGTGCACATGTGGGGACTCCTTCAAGACAGTGCTTGGGCACAGCTCTGGACCCAGGGAGGGGAGAGTGGGGGGGGGTTCGTGACAGTTGCACCCCCATGAATAACTCAGATCACGTGCAGCGTCAGAAAGGGCCTAGGCAGGCAAGGGGCACCAGCAGCTTTTCGTTCAAGTGGGCACCCAGACTGATGTGGTCACCTGCCCAGGTGGGACGGGGCTGAACATGGCAGACGCTTCTACCCCCGGATGCCTGGTTTCTATACCTGCCTTTCCTGGTGTGATGCAGCTCCTGTCCCAGTGAATATGCGTTTTTCTGTGTGACGAACAAGGAGACACAGATTTAAAAAATCCTGGCTTTTGCTGAGCAAAACTGAAGGCTCCTTTTGCCTCCTCAGTGCTAAAGCGGAAACTGTTTTGCTTCATTCTTTAGTGGTGATGAATTGAAAAGTGCACGACATTTTATAGCCGAAGTCCATTTGTCGTTTTCTTTAAGCCCTACTTAATCCTACTTTTTCAGATCATTCCTCTAAGTGCTTTCCAGTGCTCATGCCTGCCTTCGCAGTCACATGGAAAGACTTATCGTTTCATTTATTGCTTTATTTCATTAGTAAGGTCAGTTAGCTTGGGTGGACTGTAAGTGATGAAGCCTTACGATAGCACAGGGGGCTGACTGCTCCATCATTTGGGGGCACTGCTCCCTAACAGGGTTGAGAACCAATTTTGGGCTGCCTTTTGCCTGGAAATTGAGGGTTTTGTTTTTTTTTTTTAATGACTAGAGTTTCATTTGTTAAGGATTAGCAAAATAAATATTATATGTAGGGCATTTGATTAGACCTGGAAATATCTTTTAAGATATGGGTGTTTTTATGTATTTATTTTATTTAGGGACTAGGTCTTGCTTTGTTGCTCAGGGTAGTCCTGAACCCACAAACTCAAGTGATGCCTAGCCTCAACCTCCCTCATAGCTGGGATGACAGGCACGCACCACCACATCTGGCTATTTTTTTTTTTTTTTTTTGAGACTAGGTCTTGATATGTTGCCCAGGGTTGTCTAGAACCTGTGGACTCAAGTGATTCCTAGCCTCCGCCTCCCAAGTATCTGGGATTAAAGGCATGCACCACCACACCCAGTTATATGGGTGTTTTAAGAATAATATATTAATTTTATTTTTTTCTTACATCACTGTAGTCCCCATAATTTGTCCGCCATATTGCCCTTGATTAGTTACCAGTTTTCCTTGTGTTCATCCTAAGACATGGGTATTTTTCCAAGTAACTGCACATCAGTAGGCTTGGATTCCATTTTGTGAGTAAAGTTTCAAATCCCCACATCTAATCTTTACAGGAACATTATTAATATTGACTTTTGAAAGAACATTTTAAGGGAGAGAGATCAAATCATTTGAAATTTAGACAGCTAAAGGTGGCATTTAAATTTGAAGCCAGGCTTGTTTTAATAATGGCGTTTGTAGACATTATAACTAGAGATATGTGAACTTGTCGTGTTTGCAAAAGACATCAG
This sequence comes from Uropsilus gracilis, assembly GCA_004024945.1. Lineage (NCBI taxonomy): Eukaryota > Metazoa > Chordata > Mammalia > Eulipotyphla > Talpidae > Uropsilus > Uropsilus gracilis. The sequence goes on from PVHY01011849.1 coordinate 4,979, forward strand.
CTTACATGGTGCTGTGCCACTGTGCCCAAGGGTATCTTCAGAGCACAGACTAGTGATCATGTTTACACTCTTTCTCCACATCTTGACCTGTCAGTCATGTTTCACACTGAAAAATAAACGCCCAAGGCACAATTATAACACTAGTAACAATGGCAATAGCTGCTGTCTCTTTAGCACTCTGTGTTTTGGATTTGTGCTATTTGGCATGTCTACAGAATTACTGGCTTTGGATTGTGGATTATTTTTTCCTAAACATTTATTTTCACGTTTATTGCTTTTTGTTTCCAAGTTCAGATGTTTCATTCATGTGTACCATGAAGACAAACATGAAAAATAAAACTCTAGTAACCTTTATCAGAAAGAACAAATATCTCTAAGCAGTTTTTATGTATAAGTTTAAAAAGATCTGGTGCACAAACTTCTTTAGCTTTGTTTCCTTATAAAAACCTTTCAAGGCTTCCCAACACCTTCTGAAAATGAAAAATACTGCACTTTTGCTCCATCAGAGCTGAACGTAGGAATATCTCCCCCCGCTTATCTATCTATCTATCTATCTATCTATCTATCTATCTATCTATCTATCTATCTGTCTGTCTGTCTGTCTGTCTGTCTGTCTGTCTGTCTGTCTGTCTGTCTGTCTGTCTGTCTGTCTGTCTGTCTGTCTATCTATTTATTTAATTAGGTTTTTTTTTGGTTTTTTATTTGAGGTGACATTGGTTTGCAGTGTTGTGTTGTAGACATAGAGGATCTCCCAGTTCAGGTGTTGTCACCAACCACACCCACCACCCAGAGGGCCATGTCCCCAGCCACCATAATCCAGTCACCCCCCTCACCCCTCCCCCAAATCCCTCCCCCATCTCTGCCTCTGGCCATATAGATCTGTGTTTGTTCTTTGTAGCGCTCTGCAGAAGCCATGGCTCCTGTTTTTGAAAAATGATCAAAGCTTTTCATTTTTCTTTGTTCCCATCTGTTTGCTTATCTGTTGTCTGCTTGGAGCAGGGATTACTGATTAAAGAATTTTCTATTTGTTCCTTTTTATGAAGGGAGCAGGGATTACTCTTTGCATGCCATCATTTCTGTATCGTTGAGTTTATCCACTCCTGGGTGGGGTGGGAATATGCTCTGCTTGAATTATTCAGCTATTAAGTTCCTAGATGAATAACAGTTACATTTGATTTGCTTGTTAAGTAGTTGATTATGTCTTAAATTTTTGTCTTCTTTTACTTCATATTTAGTATTTATAATTTTCTATAGGCAAATAGCCTCTGGGCTAGCTAGCATAGAATTCTTCGTAGTGTAGTGAAGTGCCTTAGTAAGCCAGAATGTGTGTATCAGTATTGTTCTGTAGTTTTAGCACTGCTTCACAGAAGTGGTGTCTGTTATAGTTGAAAGATTTATACTTGATGGTGAAAGCTTGTTGCTCTATGGAGAATGGAATAGTTTTGTCTTTTTTTAACTTTCCTATTATTTATATTCCCATTAGCTTTAGACAGGTTTTCTTCTCACACTTTATTTAAATAATATTATTTAAACACTGTTTTGTTTCCAAGAATGCATTTCCTCACCATTCCCCCAATCCAGTGGCCATCAGCATCTACCACTAACTAGTGGATCCTTTGCCCATTCCTTGTTGATTTTTTTGTTTGCAATAATTGTGTTCTTAATGCATATGAAAAACAAGGGAAATAAACTGAAAAACCTTAATATATGCTTACTCATTAATCATTAATGTGGGGTAAGGTCTAGCATATTAGATAAAGAAATACATTATTTTATGAAGACAATAGAGGAAACTGATTTTAATATTGATTATTTTTTAATGCATACAAATCCTAGCAATTTGAGATACATAGAACATTTAAGATTCTTTTTATTTTTTAAGAGAAATGGGATCAGTGCACTACCAAATCTATTGGCCTTCATAAATGGAACAAATAGAAAATACATTAATCAGCATTTTGTCACTATTGTAATAGGGAATTAGCCTTTGTTTCATTTGTACTAAGTACTTCCTAATGCTCATTCTACTAAGTGTGGCCTAAGTAAAGTTCCATTTGGGAAATCCAGAACTAAACTCCAAATACATAATGTTTTTCATAAGGATTCAACATCTTCATCTTCATAAGGATTCAACATCTTCAACAACAGATAAAAATTATTTATTTTGTCTAGAAAAGAATAACTATTCCTTTCAACTAATGACTTCCAGGACGCCTATAGTCTTTCCTTATGCATTTGATAATAATGTATATTCTATTTCAGATCAAGATTATGGAGGTGTAGAATTTTGGGTGTTCTAGAGAAGACCTTAGCAGATCATTCCATTAAGTGACCTTTTATAAAAAAAATTAATTAGTTATTTTTCTGACATTATTGTACATTTTTGGACAGTGTTTGATTTCTCTGTTCAGGTCTCCTCACTGTAGTTCTCCCACCACCACAGCTCCCATGATCTGTCCCTACAGTCCCTTATGCTCTTCCCTCCCCTGTTTTGAGCCCTCTCCCTGCCCCTCCCCTGCTGTGGGCCTCAGATCAGTGTGCCTTGTTAAGTATACAGAGTAAGGGTTCTCTACCTGACTGGTTAGTGGAGGAGGTAGCGCTAAAACATCTTTCCCCTCTAAGTCCAGATATTTCCCACTATTCTCTGCTGCCTCTGACTTGTATGCTATCTGATCTCCTATCTGATCTTCTTAAGGAGACCTTCAGAAAGTCAGAGTCAGTCTGCGTTTCTAGTGTTGTGAATTCTCAGTTCATTTTCCTTTCACAGAGTATTTATGAAGTGCACTATGCACTGGCTACAGTTCCTGAGATGGTGTCAGGTGGGAGATGTGATCTCCTGACACTTGAGTGAAAAATGTTAGTGTTGACATCCAGCCACCCGGTAGCTAAACAAGCTGTGCTCCCTGTGGAAAATCAAGCCATTAAGAAAAAAGAAATGTTTCCTCAGCATCATACACACATGCAGGTCATCCAGAATGTACCTTTAAAGCGACAAGATGATTTTCGTTTTCTAGTAAGATGTGTGCCTTTAAGATCTGAACAAAGTAAAGCAATCTTGTAAGATTTTTGGTTGCTGACAAATTATATGTTTTTTCAGTCACAGATGATCTCAACATTATTTAAATTCTTTGGAATTTTTGAAGGAGTGACTATCTAATTATAAATGATGTGCAGATTGGCACATTGAAGTTGTTTATTTGCTTTCCTTATAGATACAGTGTACGTAGATTTTCATACTGCCACCACAGATGGCCTGCTCGATTATTTAACTGAATTGTCATTTTTTTGTACATTTACTTTAATTCTGGCTGTTTCTTATTGCACACACAGCATATTTAAGGATCAAGGATTACTGATTCCAACCTCCTTCTCTTTAAACATTTCTTTAAATTCCATACCTTAAATTCAGCTTAAAATAAAAAAATTTGGCTTATGTAGTACAGAAATGAATGGTTAAGAACTATTCAGAGATCCCTATTTATGTAAATACACATTATTGGAATTTTTTTAAAGGTCATTAGTTCAAATGAGTAATTCTATTATCTTAAGAGAAAATTTTCTGCACCAGATTTCTTTAATTCTTTTTATAATTGCAATGGTATCCTCTGTCGGTCAAGTGGATTGGAGAAATGTGAGCTCCCATTTTTCTAATTTGTATCATATTTGGAACAACAGATTTCAAATGCAATTCCATTTTTTTGCTTTTTCCTCTGTTGCTGAGTATAAATGACTGTTTCCATGGCAGCTTGGATTTATTCTTGCTCCTTGTCAAATGTCATCCTGTATCAGTTCCTATGTATAGTGTTCAGAACTCAACAGCAGCTCAGCACTGTTCGTTTGTCCTTGAGCACAGTTGTGTGGGGACTGTCATCTGACAGATGGCAGAGGAAGCAACTTGCGTCTGGAAGACTAGGCTGCTGCTTCCAGTGCTGGTGGTGGCTTGTCTGCTCACCTCCAGTCACTGAGAGTGGCTCTCCATGTACTCAGTCCTCAGATAAAGAAGTAGGAATGGATGGATGGTGGTAAAGATCCCCACTAGGATTGCTCTGATTTAGCTCAGCCTGCATAGATGCTCTCCCCTCCCTTGCTTTCCATTGGCTGGATATTGAGAGAGGGAAAACTGGTTCTTGCCTTTGGGAATTTTGAGGAGAGAAAGTCATTTTTGAGTAGTTTATGCTGAGCGGCCCATGTGTCCTTGTACTAACATCTGTGCTTCTCTCGCGTCATTGTCGAATCCTCATTGTTGCTCAGAGATCAGAGAGCATTGCCACGTTCAGTTCAATGACTTAGTTCCTTACTGTGGCATGCTTCGTCTGTAATACAATGTAGTAGAATAACCACAAGGAATACGCACTGACAAACTGTGAAACCTTGTTCGACTGAAGTAGCCCATCCCAGCGGTTTGTTGGAGACTCTGAATATCTGTAAGGTTCCCAATTAGTTCTTGGGAGCAATGTCATGCAGGTACATCAAAGAGGACTTGATTTAAAGACACTAACCTAAGAAGCTCAGTTCTCTCCCTATGTGTCTTTTCTTTACTGCTTATTCAAGATGCCTCCCTCACATTCCCATCTCCCTCTGAGTGGCCATCTCTCCTGCCCCAAGCAGTTCTGTGATGCTAGCTGGGAGCCGGCAATTTAATTCCATTCGGACACTATCCCCTTAGAGAGAGCGACAGACTCCACTGGTTAATGTCTCCATTCCACTAGACTTTGGTCTACCCCTCAGTGCCAGTTCCAAGTTCAGCTGGTTACTCGTGCTTCTAATGAACTAACACTAGACTTGAAGCCAATCTCACGTCACACATAAATACTAAACGAGGCATTAAAAAGTCCATTTAGTGCTGGGCACGGTGGTGTGTGCCTGTAAGCGACAACCTATGGAGTCATGGCTCGGACTGGGGATCACTGTTCGAGACCCCCTCCTGGGGCAACATAGCGAGATCGAGCCCCCCAAAAATAGCTGGACATGGTGGCATGCGCCTGTAATCCCAGCTACCTGGGAAGCTGAGGCTGGGGATGACTTGAGTCTGTGGTACCCAGGCAATGTGAGCCTGCAGTTCCACGGGCAAAAATAGCGTCTTGCTAGTCTCAAAAAAAAAAGTCCATTTATTCTGTGGTCCAACACTCTTGAGTACGTGCTGTTGTGGATAGTGTTATACATTTATTGAATATACCCACATGGGAGGCTCCTACAACCCCCTCCTCTGGTTCTGCTGACTGACTAGAGCGCGCCCAGAATTCACACAGAACAGCTTCCTTGCTGGCTACTGGTTTGTGAGGTTGTAAGAGGATGTGACCGGGCGAGACATGAGTGTCCACAGGGAAGAGATGCTTAGGGCAAGTTATGTGGGAAGGGGTGGGGAGCTTCCGCCCTCCTGGGACACACCACTCCCCCACACCTCCACTTGTTCACCCGCCTGGAAGCTCTCAAACACACTCCTTTCAGGGTTTTGACAGAGGCCTCTTCGATTTTCCTCATGACACACATACATATTTTTAACAAGTCCCAAACCATTGAAAATTTTTTTTTCAGTTTTACAAAGTACTTTATTCACAACATTGAATTTAAACTGTGCTGATACTAAAGTCAGTATTGACTGAAGAAGTCATGTTTAGACATGGTGTAATGCACTGTGTGGCTTCTTAAATGTGCATTTTATCACCAAATCTTATACATTATTCTTTTTATGCATTAAGGACTAAATTTTTATTCTCTCAGTTTTATTGCATTTGTCTTAAAAAAAGAATAACAAAGAAAAACATAAATCTTCATTTAGTAAAGCGCAGTTTGATAGAATTTGTCTTTAGGTGTTAACTTTTTTATAGTTTCCATTTATCTTACATTTTATTCTAAAAGAGATATGAAACTTTATTTTAAAAAATTTAAATATTTATTTTCACTGAAATATTTTTAAGAATTAAATTGCACTTTTGTTTTCACAATAATTTTTTTGGGATAAGAAGGACAAGGCTTATACTTTGGCCAGCTTCAGAAATGGGGCAATTTGAGGAGCCATGGGGTATTTTTAAACAATTAGCAGAACTGATAAATGCAGAGCCATCTTCATGGAATGGATCTACTGTCCATAGAGGAAGGTGAAAGCACAAGTACCATGATTTTCAACTTTTCATTTAAGCCAGCAGCATGCTGGGAAAATGTTCAACAACTGAATATCCCAGTGAAAAACCCTGATTTCCATCCTTGCCCATCTCCACCGTGTAAACCCCCCTGCTGAGGCAGATTTCCAACTACTGTGTGATGTTACTTAATGCAGAGTTGAGATGTTTAGCAGCACACCATCCATCATATCCCAGTGTTTCTGAACAATAGAAATAACCCATAGATCATTATATTGTAAAAGGCAGCAAAACAGAGAGACATAGAAGATTTAAGTGTCTGAAGACGTTTACTTCCAAAATGGAGATGTAGTTTCATTAGTCATTAGTCTTGTGAGCACATCAACTGTTTCTTAATGTTTTGGTACGTTGACATTTGCTAACACTAGATTTGAAGCCAATCACATGTCACACATAAAACTAAATTAGATATAAAAAGGTCAATTTATTTTGTAGTTCAACCTTTTAAGTAATTACTGTCATGGATAGTGTTAAACAGTCATTGAATATACCTAATGTTGTTACCTTTTTACCTTTTCAAATAAAATGGTAACACAATTGCTCTAGTGGATCCTGTTGTGTGTTGTGACTGCACAAGCTACTTAATTAAATATTAAAATATCTAGTGTGGAATTACTTTTGGAATTCAGCAAATTGCTAAGCTCATTGTTACTATATTACTTTAAGGAAATGGCCTGACTAATAAAATCCCCCAAAATAGTCAGCTCAAGTAATACTTGAGATTGGGAGGAAATAACATAAGTGCAATGTTTTGGGGAAAAAAAAGAGTACTTTTGCAAATATGAATTAGGTATTAAGCAAAAAATGTTCACGATGCTGCTAAAATTAGGATGTTCATTTTAAAATACTCTAGAGGATCAAGTGCTGAAATTTGAACAAATGGGAACCAAAATACTAATGTTAAGCAATCTCTTGAGTAAAGTTGTAAGAAAAAAAAAGAGAGGATATCAGTCACTTTTGCTGTGTTGCTAAGTTTTAGGTATTGGAGGAGAGAGGAAGCAGGAATTTGGAAGGGATATTAATGAAACGCCCAAATTCTTAGAATCTGATTCAAACCAGAAGGAAATGATTTCTGAAATGCAGCACAGTTTTCAAAATAATGATTCTGCCAGTTGTGAAACACTTTAGTCACACCTGTGTTTTAATGGTCCAAAAGACATTGTCTAAGTTTGGGTATAAAAATGCAAAGGATGATATGTAAATATAATTTTAAAATTAGTTTAAAAGGTGGATATTTTTTACATCTTAAAACTATGGAATTTTTAGATATCTTGAAAAATATCCAGAAAACTCAGATTGTTTATCCATGACTGAAACCTCCTCCCAGACAACCAGTGTGTGCATGTGCTGGTAACTGCTTGGTGAGAACAGAGCTTTTCTGAAGCTGATTGACTATTATATAATGACTCTAAATTGGAAAAAAAAATTTATAATTTGAAATGAAATATGTAGCCATTTAAAAGAATTTTAATGACAGCAAAAGTGCTCACAATTAATTTAAAAAATCAGGGTAGGGTGTATTTCATATTTAATATGAACATGTTCTATTCTATATGTATAGAAACATGCAAGTGAAATACACATATGTTTCATCTGTATAGTTACTTTCCATTATTTCAAGTTTTTCTTGCAGTTAATGTTTATTACCTTTTATAATTAAAAACTAGATTGTTACAAATTCCTGACTCCAAACTTTACTGTGGTTTACAAAGGTGAAAATCATTATTATCAACAGCATATGATAACAGCTATTTTTCTTTCTTCTGAATGAAAGGAAGAAAAGAAGCTAGAGTATTAAAATGTCCATGTTGCCCTGAAACTGAGTTACCTGCCTCTTACCTCTTGGGTGCAGCAGTTATTATCCTAGGAGAATAAATACCCTTCAAATTTGCATTGACTTTGCCAGAAGCATGACTTTGCATTAACACCAGTGATTCATCTGATTCATTATCATTAACATCAGTAATTCATGTATCCACCTCACTGAATACATATATGAGTTATGTTACGAATCAAAAGTTTCACCTATTTGGAAGAAAATAATTGCTTAAATCTGCAGATTCCTGCTAATAAGACCTTTGCATAGTCCTCTTAATACCCAATGTGCCTGAGAGTTAGTTCCCCAAAGATATACCCAAAGATATTTTTAATTAATGAAATTGAATCACCAAAGTGTACTACAAATATTTTTTGATGATGAGTAAAATAAACTAGAAAGAATTTTGTGGAATTATTTTTTTCAGAAAAGTGAGCTGGTATGTCATTTAACAAGTGAGTTAATTAAAGTGATAGCGCATGAGATAAGTTCTCTCCTGGGCTTCTCCAGTCATCAGCCCATCCTTCCATGGCTAAATGCACCCATGGTTCATTTGGGAGAAAGTTTGTAGTGGTCCTGAAAAGCAAGTACAGGATCCTTTGCATTGAATAGAAGAGTTACAAGTAAAATCAGGCATTTGTTCCAAACTCTACACAAAAATATCAGAAACTACTTCTTCCAGCCTTTTTTCCACACTCCAGCAGCAGCGTATCTTCCCCCATTCTCCACACCAGAATCATTTAAAGAGGTCAGAGAATTGGATTTGGTGTCTGGAGTACGTGATTCAGTAGATTTTCAATAAGGTAAAGAAACTGTCTTGCAATTAACCAAAACAAAGCAGAAAAGTCCAGTTACCTCACTGCATACCCAGATGGAGAATGATGAGGTCGCAGGTGGAAGTCATTGAAGGTACAAAGAAGTAAGATGTGAGTCACAGACCTCTTGCTGTTTACTCTCTGAAGAAGCAGCTTGGTGTATGCTCTTTAAAATTGGCAAAATATGTTTTTCTAGTTAAAAAGATTCTTTCTGCTCACAACTCTCCCCCAACATACTGGTAGTTTATAATATCTGTTGGATGAGGTTCTACTATACCAGGAGTACAGGAGCAAAGAACTGGCTGATACGTTGACTCAGTTCAACTCATTTCAGAACAAATTATCCAAACTGCGAATGGGCAGAAAGGATGAATGGGATCAGTGCAGTGGTATGCTAGGGTCTCTCTGCAGACCCTCCAGGAATTAGCTGCATCTATAAAGGTCTGCATTTTTAAATTTTCTTTTCTAGGATATTTTATAGCTTTGTTGAAGTTGAAGTTAATTGTGGAAACTGTGATGCAAATGATTGTTTTCCATGCAAGTGCCAATGTTGTACATTTTGTCCACTGGGAATACAACTGTCTGGTAGAAAAGACACTCTTCAATACTTTATTACCATGTAGGGCATCAACTAGTTTTGCATGTATTAGCAAAATCATTTCAGTAATTAGCTGACGTGTTGTCCATGTGCAAGCCTGTTCTCTTTGAACCAGTTTTAGCTTCTTACAGATGTTCTCTTTAATGATGCATATTAAAATTTTCACATGGATAGCTTTACAGTTAGGATCTTACTCTTTTGAAAATGATGTTCTTTTAGAATCTAACTCTGGATTTAGATTTGTCTTTGAAATGGATTTCCATTAGTTCTAGCCCTGTTACTCCTTTAAGATATAATTTTTTTTCTCACTCTCACTATTTGCCACTGAGCCTGAAGATTATGATATATGTTCTTCTTGCCACCACTGCTTCTTCCAGAAGTTTAGATGGGATTTCTTCTCTGATATCACACCTTTTACAAACACACAACAAACACACAAACACACAAAAATTATGACATCATGTAATCCAACTTTTTCTGAAATAATGTCCTTGCAGATCTATCACACTCATGCTCATGTCTTTGGCTAAACTGTTCAAAAACCCCATTGCATTCGCTGGAGAAACATTCCTTGCTGGCATAGTGAGAAACATGATATGTCAAAGTTATATTTATATTTATTTCTTAGACCATTGTGTGGAGATGTGATTTGTTCTTGAAACCATTTGCAGATAACCTGTGTTGCTTCCCAAACCAGTCAGCCTTCTTTAACGAAGTGATTAGAGTCAACATAGGCTGTTTGTGGAGAGTTTCCATTCTCAAATATGAAAACCTCCAGGTGCCCTTAGTTTATAAAGTTCACAAGCATTTTCTCATTTTCTAGTTGTCCTACAAATTTATTTTATTTAGGAAAACAAGTGAGAAATGAATATGTATAATCTTGACAATACCAGAAAAAAATTGCAAAGAAATTTGTAATATATGACAACTTAAAATTTTATAATTGCCTAGCAAATGCAAATATAGAAAAAAGAACAACTTGGACTTCAGGTGAAAACAGTTGCTCTTTTTGTTAACAAGATTTTGAAATTATTGTCATCGCCAGAGGCAATGCTTCTCATTTTTCCAAAAGTGATAAATTATGAAATGTTTTAAGTAAGAACAGGTGTTCTCATGTCATTAGTGCTTGCAATAAAAAAATACAAATGATACTGTGTCCTATATCATCAACCATAAAATATGCATTTTTTCCTGAATATATCCAAGGTAGATTTTGGGGGATGCAGTAGTGTTGTTATGAGCTAAACTGTGTACCTCTGACTCACATGCTGAATTAACCTTCAGCACCTCAGAACATGAAATTTGGAAAAAACTTTCTTCAAAGAGATAATCAAGTGTAAACAAGGTGATTAGACACCCCCCCCCCCATCCAGTGTGAATGGCTTCATTCTAAGGAGAGATCAGGACACAGACACACTTGAGGAAAGACTCTGTGAAGATACAGGGAGAACAAAAGCATCTACAAGCCCAGGGGGTGGGAAGAGGGTCCCCAAAACCCACCCACCACCACTTTACTCTTGGCCTTGTAGCCTCTACAATTGGGAGAAAATACATTTTAATTGTTTAAGCTGTCTGGTGTTAACGGTTTTTAATGAGTTTTCCCATTAAGTTCAAGGTGTATTAGAACAGCCATGTAGAGTTAATCTCTACAAACAAGTTAATTTGTTTATCTGATGACTTTTTATTTTTATTTGATGCCTTTTAATTTTTAATTTGGAAGGAGCCAAATAAAAGTTGCCTAAAAACGTCTGGTTTTAGGAAGTCCCTGAATTCCTGCTACTACACTAAATGATAGCAGCTTAAACATGACTGACATGCTGTCTATTCCTTAGGAATATATTTATACTAAAAAAGGTTTGCAAATGTTGAAGAATTATTTTTAGCATCATGAAAAAAATGAAGAAATGATGAGAACTTTGTGGGAGGGAAGCTCCTGAGTGAGTATGCTCACTGTAACATTCCTTGTGTTTTTGGGTACTTGTGTACCCATAATTGGGTAATTTCTGTAATTCTGTTCACGTGCGGCCATTGCATTAGTTTTGTTTTTGTAGTGGCCAGCATAGGTACTAGCCAGTTGACCAGACTTACTTGCCTATAAGAAAAATTTTTTTCTTACATTATTTTTTAAATTAATATTTAAATAATACCACTAAAATATAATATTAAAATGGTTAGATATAATAATAATTGGCAATATTAATAGCATTATTAAATACTAAATATAACAATAATATTATTAAGTTATTAAAATAGGACATTAAAAATAATGTCATTATTCACTTCTGTACAGTAGTTTCTCCCCTCAGATGTTGTCCCCCTACTTTTCCCACCACGGCAGCACCCATGAACCATCCCCACAGTCCCTTGTGCTCTTCCCTCCCCTGTCCTGCCTTCCCCCCTCCCTCCCTTCTCCTGCTGATACCTCAGATCTATGGTGAGATTGCAGGTTTGATCTTTTTCCTGATTCTTCATTCAGTTTCTCTATATTCCACCTATGAGTGAATCAATCAATATTTTTCTTTTTCTTCTCACTTATTTCATTCCATCCCTTCCAACCCCACCCATGTCACTGCAAATGGTGTGAGTTTATCTTTTTTGCTTGCTGAGTAGTAGATGGAGCACATTGTCTTTTTTTTTTAATAATTAAAAAAAATTTTTGTGGGAAGAAAACAAGTTACATAAATAGGTATACATATTACAATATCATAATTACAAAATTATAACCATGAAAAATAATATATTATTTACTGATGTGTGATTTAAAAGTTTCAAATACCATTGGCATGGCAAACATCAGATAAAGTGTACTAATTATTATTTCTGGGAATATATAATGGGGAATAGGATACAAGAGATATCCACAGAGAATGTCAACTATCTCTGTGATGGTTGTTCTTTTTTTAAAATTTAATTTAAAATTTTCAAATTTGCATATATATGTGTATTTATATACATTAGAGCACATTGTCTTGATCTACCCATCTGTTTGGGTCACGCAGCTTGGTTCCAGATCCCCGCTGCTGTAAGCAGAGCTGCTACAGGCATATGAGTGCACGAAACCTTCCATTCCTTGACCTCTGGAGACAGTTGTGTTCTGATGAAAGGCCCCCTTGCTCATCCCCATTCCCACAGTCCGTGCTGCAGACTCAGGTGCAGTTTCAGACCCCAGACCCCAGATGTCCTCGGGGGGATGAGGAGGGACTGGTGGCCTCTCTTACCTTCTTCCCAGAAGGGCATCTTGTGCGGCTGTGGGAAGAACTCCCTTGCCCAGTTCACAGTAGGTGGCAATTGCCCAGCGGGAGAGTCTCCAGCTCATAAAGTGACTGTCTTGCCACTAGCAGAATAATGAATGTCTCGCTTGCGCCCATGTCATGGGTTGGAGAACAGGATGGTGTTAGGATAGGAATAGCATGTTTGGGACTGAATACCTGGTCAGAATGGTAACAGCTTACCGTTTTGTTTGTTTGTTTTGAGACTAGGTCTTGCTATTTTACCTGGGAAACTGCAGGCTCACATTGCCCGGGGTACCACGGACTCAAGCAATCCCCAGTCTCAACCTCCCACGTAGTTGGGATTACAGGTGCGCGCCTCCATGCCCAGCTATTTTTTGGAGCTAGGTCTTGCTGTGTTGCTCTGGCATGTCTTGAGCCTGCGAACTCAAGCAATTCCTAATCCTGGCTTTGCTCCATAGGCTGTGATTAAAGGCACGTGCCACTGTGCCTGGCTGCTTACTCTTTTATACGAGTACAGAGCATAAAGCCTCCTCTTTTTAGAGTATGAAGACTACTCTTTTCAGTCATTCCCTTGCTTCTTGGAAACATTGTGTTTTGTTGGATGGTTGTACCTGCTAATGCCAATGCCTGGGTTTAAGAGCAAAGGCTGGATTAGCGTGGCAGGGAAGGTGGGGCAGGAGATGCCAGAATAAGACACATGACAAAGGACATCCTTCCGGTGCCTGCAAATGTACAACGACATGTTAAGAAGGAACTAAATTAAGCAAGGATTTGGGACGCGTCAGGACTAATCCTGATACTTGGGATGGCATGTGGCAGCGGCTTCTCAGTGGCAGGGCTGGCAGGGAGCAGACGGATTATATGTAGTTTATTATTATATGCTTTCCTCACCCAGGGATGGTAATGATAATTAGATTTTGCCTGTGGCTGGGTGGGAGGTCTGTGTGCAAATGATAGGGAAATGGAGTAGCTTGAAGAGCAGGGCTGTGGACTCCAGTTTTCAGGCTTGGAAAAAGAGCACTGCCCTGCACAGCTGGTCTTGGAAGCGAACAGTGTAAATGGATGGGAATTCAAGGAGTTGGATCTTATGGAGTTAATAGCAAACTTGGTTTCCTACCACCTGCTTTTTGCACAGTTCAAAGGTGTCTATTCCAATAAGACCCACAAAGACTCCTCCCCAACTTGAAGTCATTGTGAGCTTGGTCTGGGAACTTTTACCGGAGGATTGCTAATTCTGTCAAGTCATTCCATTCCTATGGAACCTATTCCAGCACTTCTAGTTATAATCTTAGGTATCCTACACATTTTTTTTTTTTTTTTTGAGACTAGGTCTCACTATGTTGCCTGGGGTAGTCTCGAACCCACAACACAAGCGATCTCCAGCTTCAGCCTCCCAGGTAGCTGGGATTATAGGCACCTACCAGCACCCCTGGATGCTTTTTTAAGACCAGGTCTCACTATGTTGCCCAGGGTAGTCTCGAACCTGCGGACTCAAGTGATCCCAGGCCTCTTGCTTTCCAGTGCTTGGACTATAGGCAGGCGCCACCATGCCTGGCCCTACACATATTTTTAGTAGACATTTTGGGCTCGTATTTGGGAGTTATAATAAAATCAAACAAAGTTATAGTAACTCCAAAAAACTGAAGAATCAGTTTAATTTAGATATGAAAAGACAACACAGACAATCATCGTGTTCTTAGAACTGCTTCTCTACTGAGACCTAATTTTCTGTTTAGTACATATGAGTGTGAGCCTTTAGTCTGATGAGGACACTAATGATATAAGATATTTGACTGAAATGTTGAACAGTCTGTTCAACAGGTGAGCCTCATTCTCTTGGCTGCAGCTGGAGTTTTTGCATAATAAGGATATAAAACATTATTCCAAGAAGATTAAGTTGTTTGTCATCAGATTTAGCAGAATGTTTTAAGACCAGCGAGAAAGAAATCTTGCAAATCCTTCCCAAATGAACTACAGTTAATTATACTCTTCAAAAAGCTCTTGCCAAGGGCTGGGCATGGTGGTGTGTGCCTTTAATCACAGCCTACGGAGCAAGGCCGAGACTTGGAATTGCTTGAGTCCAGAGGTTTGAGACCTGCTCGGGGCAACATAGTGAGATCTAGTCTTGAAAAGTAACTGGGCATGGTGGCACGCGACTGTAATCCCAGCTACCTGGGAAGCTGAGGCTGGGGATCGCTTGAGTCCATGGTACCCTGGGCAACGTGAGCCTGTGGTTCCCTGGGCAAAATAGCGAGACCTAGTCTCAAAAAAAAAAAAAAAACAACATTCTTCCCATTAGTTGTCAACACAATTTTCTACGAGATATGAGTAGTGTTCCCCTCATGTAACGATAAAGGAACATGAGGTATTAATTCATGTAATGCCAATCACTTAAAAAAACATCGCCATTGTTTTGGTTTATTCCATCGTGCAAGTGCTTGATGTCCAGTTTCATGCTGCGCTGCCCCTGGCTCTACATGGTGACACTGCCCAGTCTGTGCTACCCCACCACCACGCAGGTGACTTTCCCGTTAAGCCAACCCTGCATCCCCCTTCCCCTCTCATCACCATCATCCCATCCTCAGAAACTCAGAGCCTGTTTCATTTTGTTTGCTTTTCTTTTGCTTTATATCTCTGCCTTCCACAGAGGAGCGAAATCATAGGAGATTTGTCTTTCTCTGCGCAACTTATTTCGCTAAGCACAGGTCCCTGAAGACTCATCCAGGTTGTCGCAAATGGCAGAATTTCATCTGTTTTCCAAATTACTTTTTAAATATTTCCTTTTACTCAGGATTTACTGCTTTTGGAAGAGAATGTTTAAAAAAGAAGTCAGAGTAAAGCTGAGAAGATAAACATTGATATCTTTTATTTACCCTTTACCCAATTACATATTATTATTATTATTTTTAGACTAGGTCTCGCTATGTTGCCGGGGTACCATGGACTCAAGCAATCCCCAGCCTCAGACTCCCAGGTAGCTGGGATTACAGGCACCCGCCACGGCGCCCTGCTGCTTTTTCGAGACCAGGCCTTGCTATGTTGCCTGGGGTAGTCTCGAACCCACAGACTCAAGTGATATCTGGCCTCTTGCCTCCCTGTGCTTGGATTACAGGCATGCACCACCACACCTGACTTCAGTTACATATTATTATGTACCAATGTGGGTCAGACACAGAATCCAAAGCTGGTAGGAAAAAAATGTCTGGGCCATGTCCCCGCCGTGGAGACCATCGTTCAGAGGCCTGTCTTCCCCTTTTGGTGATTTTTGAAGCAGACCATGACCAGAACAAGGAGAACAAGCATCTGGCTAATATTAGGAAGAATATTAAGATACACAAGATCCTTGCCTCAAGAAATTTGTTATCATTCACAGGAAGAGGCAGGGAGAGACACAGACACACAAGTTAATGTTTAAATGGCAAAGCAGTAGTGCTGATATTACATAAAGTAAGTTTCTCATTCCCAGCACAGCTTAGTCTCAGAGATGGCTGTGAAATTAGTATGTTGCTAGTTTATTTTTATTTTTTGGAGAAATTTTATTATTATTTTTTAAAAAATTATTTTATTTTACATTGTTGCCTACCCCACAGGTGTGTTGCTGGCTTCCAGTGAGGCTGCCGGCGACCAGTCTCACCGTCTACCAGCGACAGGCTTCTCTCTTATCTGGATCAAGCTTACTTAGCTCACACGCTCAGCTCAGCATCTCCAAACTAGCACCTCCGAACAGGTTTCTGGAGAGTCAGGGTCAGTCTTTGAAGGGCTGGATCACAGGGATGTGTCCGATCTCACCTATCCCCTTCACCTCTTGGCGGGCAGGCCGAATGTGGGAGCAGCTATCTTAGTGCCCGCAAGAGGCAAACACGAACTGTTTTCTTGTCTCGTTCACGAGGGCAGTTGAGGTCTGATGGGCTGGGTTCCTTGCATGGAGCGATGACAGACAACATCCTAAGTGCCCAATGGGCTGCAACGTTTTAGGCCTACGGGAGCACCTCAAGGAGCCCTGGTCCAGAGCTGACTTCACAGAAGTTGGGTACTTTGGGGAAAGGACAGGCCTGCCCTATACTCTCTGCCTGGTCTGCAGTGCCTTCTCCCGTTCTGCAGGGCTTTTCCAGTAGCTCTTTTCCCCTGCACAGATGAGGATGCTGAATATCCCCACCCTGAGTGGTGTGATGAGCAAGAACTAGGATTTTACTGCCGTGAGAACAGTTCATAGTACACAGTAAATCCGAAGTCAGTTTATGAAATAACTGGGAGATGGAAGTTGTCATGGAATCAAACAATGAAAGTTATAATAACTCCAAAAATTTGAAGAATCAGTTTTACTTATATATAAAAAGACAACATAGACTATCATCGTGTTCTTAGAACTATTTCTCTATTGAGTTCTAATTTTCTGTTTGGTACATATCAGCAAATCAAGCTCAGAATCCCAAAGAACGTGTATTTCTTGTAGCCAGCCTTTGTAAGAACCATCCAGCTCAAAGTGTCTAAAATAGCACCTTCACAGACTTGAAGTTATCTGATCTTGGCAAGGGCCTTTGAGGTGAGTAGGGCATAGTTCACCCCCCCCCCCCATGTTTCCAGCAAGAAACATACAGATCAGGGCAGTTGGGGAATTTGTTCTCAGCGGCTCCTATCAAGGTGAGTTAAAGGTGAGCTGAAGCTAGGACTTGATTGCCTCTGTCTGGACTTCCCTGGGCCTCTCCTTTCATGGTTGTATACTGTTTGTTTTAAGGGTTGCTATTCACCAGCGGTAGGAGCACACCCACCACCTTTTGTGCTGGGTGTAAGCGACAGATCACAAATCAGGCTTCGCTTTGTGTTGCTATAAGGTCAGACTCTTATCTTTCTGCCTGTTTTGTACTTTCCCCCTAATGGTTTATTTTCAGCTGTATTTGGGTCATGGAAAAAGCAAGTTGAAAACCAAACCCAAAGCCAAGGAAACAGAAAGAATACATTCCCATGGAAACAAGGAAAGTGGCTTTTTCTTCCTGCTGATGAGATAGTGCCACCTAGCGGGGATTTTCTAGATAGCGGAGCAAAGAGACAAATCTGGGCGGCCAGAAGATGAAGACAGGAAATACTGAGCTAGAAGAGAGCAGAAAGAGGGAGTGTCAGACCCTGGGGGTATTTCCACACAGTCTCTCTTGTGCTGTTAACTGCTCACCCAATGACCTGCAGCCCTGGAATGTGAGCAGTTTTCTACTTCCCCTGGCACCCAGAATATGCCTGCCACAGAATAGGGTCTTACCTGATGTTCTTTAAATGAGTGAAGAGTGAACAATGACCTCTTACTATTCAAATGAAAAATATGACCCTTATTTTTCATTTTTCTGGGGACTTTTTCATAGTTCATATATGAAAACTAGTTTGTCAGTTTTATCTGTGTAGTTTTTAGATCCTAACTCTGATGGTATAGTTTGTTCGTTTTGGCTGGTAATTGAAAGAAATGTTTTCTTCAAAGTGAAGGAAGATTTGTAGAAACCTTTTCATGGCCAGTTTGTTAAATTTGCTTGGGAGATGGCAGACTATGGGAGTTGGCAGAAGATGGGAAAGCTTGGAGGCATATTAACTGAGTCAAGTTCAGTTGGGACTATGCATTTAAAAAAACATGGTAAAAATAATACCAGGGGGCAATCCTTGAGAATCAAAAACTTAATTTGAAATTAGACATTTAAAAACCATGCCAAGGGCATACTGTGTAAACCTTCCCTCCCTGTCACCACCTTCTATCTACACTGCCAATGCAGTGCTCATAGTCCCTGTAGTTGAAACCACTGATGATTTTTCCCTCAGTGATCCCTAAGAGTTGCAGCATGTTTGTAAGTGACTGTGCCTTTCTTTAAAATTGTATTTATTATTGTAAGAGTGAATATGCCTTACTATTATAAGGAATAAGATTTAATGGAAAACTTATTGACCAAAAAAAATTCCTTTACCATCCCCTGCATTGTGTTAATGGTGTTTATTTATTTATTTTTTTTAGTTTAGTCAGTTTCTTACTAGTTTTTATAATGAATTGGCATTTGCTCATCTGGTGTCCATACCCATTATCTGTATATTGCTGATAGTTTCACCAGATGGTTGTGTCATGAATCTGGTGACTGGCATTTGCTGAAGTCACACATTGTAGGCAGGCAAAGAATATCCACTTATCTTTCCCCATCTATTGTTGTTGACTCCTACTCAGGCCAGGTTTTCCCTTATTTTGCTCTTTAGCAAATGGCAGAGAAACACTAGAGCATACTCTTACCACGTCATTCTTCAGTAGAACTATGAACTTAGAACTATCCTAAGAATGACAGAAATCATCGGATGCACTTTATTTATCTATATATTATTTGAGACTAGGTCTGGCTATGTGGCCAGGGGAACTGCAGGGTCACGTTACCCGCGGTACCATGGACTCAAGAGATCCCCAGCCTCAGCCTCCCAGGTAGCGGGAATTACAGGCGCGCGCCACTGTGCCCAGTTATTTTTTGAGAGTAGGTCTCGCTATGTTGCCCCAGGCAGGTCTCGAACCCATGGACTTAAGCCATTCCTAGTCTTCGCCTCCCTTTTTAGGCTGGGATTAAAGGCGTGCACCAACGTGCCTGGTCCAGATGCACTTTAGAATGCTCCTGAAAAGCCTGCAGAAAACTTGCTGGACAGACCTTTGCTAGGGATGCTTCAGATCAAGGAGCCAGTGATATTTCAAGATTTGACTTCATTTAAGCACACACAGGGAAAGCCTAATTAGTTAAAAAAAAATTACTGACACTTTGAGTATTTGATTTGAACGAAAAGCAACATTATTTGCATTTTTTAGGCTCTCCCAAATGCCGGAGGCATTGCACAGTGAATGAGCACACCCAAGACTAGCATGTGCTGGGGCTGTGGCAGGCTGACATATACAACAGCTGCGTGACTGTTGGAGGACTGGTTTAGCAGAACAGCCTCTGAACTCCAGGCCAGTGCAGCATTTGCATTGCAAATAAAGGCACCGGACTGAAGAAATCTACCGGAAAAATCTTTGAACTATTTGTGGTTTAGTTTTTATATGGAAAAGTAGTGTTTTTAGGTTAGACAGCTTGAGGTGGCTGGGAGTGGCCCCACCAACAGCTGGTGGAGCGCCCTCTACTCACTAAGGGGACTGTCAGAGTCTGTTCTTTATTTGGGAAGTGCAAGCTCTTAAAGCTCAAGTTCCCTTAAGAGCTTAACTTCAGTGGGTGAAAGGGACAGCTCCTTTCACCCCTTCCTGCTGTTGCTGATAAGATTTTTGTTGTGACTCATGGGCTGCTCAACAAGACACAAGGACTCCGATTGAAGTTCAGAGTTGCAGGTTTATTACTGGTATACCAGGGTCCCCAAGCCAGTTAGGCAAGAGAGACCCCAGCAGTCTCTGTGACACCCTTTTATAGGGCAAAACCACCACTGCCCCCCCCCCCCATTGTAAAGCAAGCAAGCAGGTGTGGGACACATTCCCATAACTACAGGACACATTGCCACGTTCCATAATGGTGCGACATGTTCCCATAACTACGTGTTTTCTATCTTGCTGACATCTGTCATCTATCAGGAGGAAAATGCTGGCGTCCATCATCTATTAGGGGGGCTATGCTGGTGTCCATCATCTATCAAGTGGACAATGCTGTTGTCAGGAACAACCAAGAATAAGGGAAGGCAGAAACAAGATGTCGGACCAGCCAGCCATGGCAGGTTCTTTCCACTGAGGGCAGAGAGAGGATACTGGTCTCAAAATGGAGGTTTTAAACAAAATGGCATTACTTTGGTTAGTCTGTTCCCAACAGTTTTGGTGTTTTTCAAGGTGGGAAGAACGTATGGAAAAATTGTCCAAGGATTCTGGCTTCTTTGTATGGAAGTGATTAAGTATATCTTTCAAACATTAATAGTCTTCATTTATACAATGGGCTATTAAAATCATCTGGTGGAAGAATAGTGGATCTGGGCAAGTGTTCCTGTTATTCTGGTGAGTGAAAAAGAAAATGAAAAAAATCATAAGCTCAGTGAATCTAATATGGTTTAAAAGAAAAATAGAGGTAGCATAGAGTCACAGAAACTTTCTTCATCTTAAAAGTGAGAGTAATCACAGGAGCTATTTCTTAGGAGTTTTATAAAGATGACATAAAATAATACTTGTAGAGGGCTGAAAGCAGTGTCTGGCATAAGTGGCATTGTCTTTGCTATTTTTTATTGTTATGGGGGGTGTTTTATGGATGACTTATCATCTCTTGCTTTCTCACTCTATTTCCCTAATTTGCTGTAGTCAACAACAGTAACTTTGTGATAGAGTGCATCTAAACATACACGGTCCATATCTACACTTATTATTCATTCCCAAACTCTGTCATCCCTGTCATCTGAGCATCAGAGAGATGGAGACTCCTATCACCCTCCTTCGCAGTGCCTACCTGCTCTGTGGTAAATGAACTGTCTTTGAAGATCATGCTTTTCAGTAGATTTAACTCCTGAGGTGTGGGATGGAATTGGGTGGAGAGTGGGGGGATTGTATTGGTCTTGCTGATTTGACTTTTCTTTGTGTCTTGTGCTTTTCCTGTTCCTAGCTGGTGCTCAGTAGATAACTGTTGATTAAATGCAAGTTAATGAAATGTTCAAAGCAACGAATATCCTGAATTTTGTGATTAGATTTGGTGTCAATCATAGTATCCCCATTTTGGGTTTGAAGACACTGAGCAGACATCAGCCACAAGTAACGGGGTCAGGATTTGACCCAGGTCATTCTGTGAACCTTACTGCTTCCCATGAGAAAAATGAGGAAATAAGCGCAAAGAATTAATTACATGGAAAATGACATCAATAATTTAGGGCATTTTGAAAATATTTACCAGGATTGAAAATGAGACCAGGAAGAAAGGAGTTGAGTTAGTAGCCTAGCTAGTTTGCCTTGTGCGTGAGTTTGTCAGCGTGCTCATGCCAAAGACTCTCCAGATCATTCCTTCCACATAATTATCACTTATATCAGTTTGCTTATCTCTTTATATTCCATCTTACTCCTAGAATAAAATTAAGAAAATAATCTTCTCTATTAATTTTTTGAACAGAAGGATGGTTGGGCAGAAATATGGTTTCTAAGCTGTGCTCTAAAATTTTAGTAGCAAGACAAATTGCTAAATTGAATGCATTTTTCCTTGTTCAACATACAAATGCTTAAAGTGATGACCATTTTTTCAGCTCTGTGTCTTTCTCTTTTCTCTGGACCGCTGTGAACAGGGGCATAGTGAACATAATATTGAACAGATTGAGGAAGTGAGGTGGGACTTGAGCTAGTTGGTAATTTTTCTCTGCATCCTAGGTTCTGATCTCAAATGTAAAACTGGAAAGTATATTCTCTATGAGGCCTTTCCTAGTCATCTGAAAGCCTCCCTCTCTCTTTGCCCTCTTCTTTTCTTCCCTGTTACTTGCAAACATCAACAACCTCAATTAAGAATTTAATGATTCAACCGTTGCTGAAAAAAATTTGACATGTTGGGAGAACCAACCTTCCTTCATTCTTTCTTCTTCCTGTTTCCTTTCCCTGGTGATCCTTGTCCCTGGAGCAAAATGCCCTTGGCAGGAAGGGCATGTGATCTGATGCTGGTCTGGATTTGACATCTATAGGATTTTGTTTCTTCATCTTCACCATTATGGCATTAGAAATCAAGGGACCTATTCAGGTAGAAACTTTTAATTTTGCTATATATTAGAGGTGTGGAAAGATGAGTGTAGAAAGGTGATCATTTCAGCGTTAATGAAGTCTCATTAAAATAATAGTAAGATGGAGACCATTTTTAAACTTTTTTTCAATACCTTCATTCTCTATTACTTTTTTTTTTTTTTGATGTAAACATTAGGGTTAGGATGATGGAAAGAGATTACTGTGATAGAAAATAATTCAATTTATTTTCCGGTATTCTTGGGTAATAATTTTTAATTAGGAAAGCAGAGTTGATATTCAGTAATAAGCTTTATGAATGCAAACTTAATTTGCATGACAAATGTAATTTAGCTGATTTCAGATGATTTTATCTGAGATGGAATTGGGTTTTGGTGGCCCTTGATTGGAGAAGCCTGGAATATATCTTGCAGAATTTTCAGTCCACTAAACTAATATTTCTATTTAGCAAGAACTAGAAAATGAATGTATGAGGGCGATCTATTTTGAGATCAGTTATGCCTGAAGCCCTCTTCTCTTTCTGAACAAGTTGGTGAGATTCCCTCTGTGATGGCCTTTCCATCATTGACAGGAAATGATGTATTATATTTTCTGCCTTACTTGTTACCATGACCATACCTGCAGACTGCTGTACATGGGTTTTCTAGCTAATAAGTTGAAGAAATAATTTCTTCAGTTGACAGATGCCCAAACATCCCAAACTTCTTTTTTTTTTTTGAGACTGAGTCTCGCTATATTGTCTGGGGTTGTCCCAACCCTGTGGATTCAGGCAATTCTCAGCCTCTTAGGTAGCTGGGATTACAGGCTCCTGCCACAGCTCCTGCTGCTTTTTCGAGACCAAGTTTCACTATGTTGCCCGGGGTAGTCTCGAATTCGTGAACTCAAGCGATCCCAGACCTCTTGCTTCCCAGTATTTGGATTACAGGTGCACGCCACCATACCCGGCTTGTTCAGAAGTAGACTTTAGCTTGAGAATGGTGAACTTGCAGCCTGTAGCTCTTGCCATCACTGACTGTGATATCATGTGACTGTGTTATAGAAACGAGGCACCCTGGCTCCAGGAGGCCAAGTCCGCTTTCCCAAGTCACTCCCCAGGAGCCATTGAGGACTCTTGACCTCAGCATGCACGAGCGCCCCCCCATAACTTGCAGGAGACAGGGTCCTGAGGGGCTGAGCCCTGGACCCTGAGTGGTTCAGGGCCAGTGACTGGGGAGGATGGAGCAGCTGGGCCCCGGCCTTGAGGAAGCGTGATGCCCTTGGCAGTCTACAGATATCTTGCTCATCATCTTACCACAAAAAGGAAGTGGTTTAGAATGACTGGTTGTCTGGACTTAACTCCAGAAGCCAGTTTTTGTTGTTTTTGCCTTAGCCTGAGAGAGAGGCTTTGTTAGAGGCTGGGAGCCAGGATATTCCAGAAGTCCATGTCCCGGAGAGCATCCTGGAAGTGAGCCCTTTCCCAGCAGAGCCGGCCCCTGAATGTGTGGGGCCGCGGGGGCGCTGGGCGAGTTCCGGAGTCCTGGGGGCAGAACAGCCAAGGAGGCCGGTTAGCCCCCAGCCCTCTCCTGACCCCCAGCCCAATGTGCTTCTGAGTCAGAACAAGGAGTAAGTGGCAGGGGCTGTGAGGATTCTTGTAAATTGGCCTCTGCCTGTGATTTGATTAAGGCGCAGCCAGCTAATGGGCTTTCAAGGAGTGCTTCAGTCCATTTGCTGAGTGAGGGAGATGGCGCTTGGGGAGAATGAAAAGGCAAATAGGGTGAAATTCTCAGTCGGCCAGAGCAGGTTCCATTGTTCGCTGTTTCTGACTGATGGGGTCTGCACAGCCCACCAGGAGCACATCTGGATCCATAACTTCAGAGTCTGTACGAGTCAAAACCCTGCTTTCCCCTAAACTGGCATCATGCATGGCATCATGCAGCTAACAGTGTCACAGGCATGGACACGCTGTTTCAGTGGCTCCTCAGGATGACTCTGGGAGGCAGGTATTGCTCTGTTTCATAGGTCAGCGGACCGAAGCCTAAAGAGCTTGTCATTGCCCCAAAGTTGTATGTCTGGGAAGTGAGGTGCTCTGCTTCAAGCTTCTGCTTCCCTTTGAAATATGCTGGGGTGGGTGTTCTTATCCCATGGATCACTTCCTTTGAGTTGAAGAATAGAATATCTTTTTTTTTTTTTTTTGAGGCTAGGTCTCGCTATGTTGCCCGGGGAACTGCAGGCTCATGTTGCCCGGGGTACCACGGACTCAAGCAATCCCTAGCCTCAGCCTTCCAGGTAGCTGGGATTACAGGCATGCACCACCACGCTCAGCTATTTTTTTGAGACTAAGTCTCGTTATGTTGCCCCGGGTAGGTCTTGAACCCGCAGATTCAAGCGATTTCTAGTCTCGACCTCCCTTCCTGGACTGGAATTACAGGTGTGTGCCACCACGCCCGGCCAGGAATAGTTTTGATGTGGTGGCAGTGATTCATCATTCCTCTTGGCTCCGAGGAGGGAAGTTCCAGGCAGGCTGGTGAGTACACGGAGGCTCAGGAAAGAAATCCAATTCCTTGATGACCCATGGGGCCGTGCTACACAGGAAATGGCTCTGATTTCCCTCCCAGGATGTTATTCCAACAGGCTCTGTCATCTTCTCCTTGCCTAGGTCATCTCAGGGCATCTGATAGGTTTTCGGTTGTTTTCATGTGACCAAGTAGCATCCTTTTGAGACATTAGGTCTGGCCTCTCTGTCTGTCAGAAGTATATTTTGCTGTCCAAGCTGGAGACTTTGTCTCCTTTCAGCTCAGGATCTGTTGACTACCAACTCCTGAGTCAGTAGAGAGGAGCACCCCGGTCGTCCTCCCCTTCCTCCTCCCCACATGCTCCTTACTTCAGATCTCTGAGGGCAGTAGTGATGCTGTTTGTGGGTTTTTCCCTGTGTCACATGGCTTCTTTCTAAATTCACTGGAGTTGGTTGACCATCTCCCTTGGAACTTCTACAGGGGATTCTTGGTGTTTCCCTCCCGCTGGGCTTGACCCTGGAGGTCCAGCTCATTTCCTGTTGGCAGCCTTTCGCCCTAGAAGGCAGCAGTGTTCCTGGGCAGTGTCTGTCTGTCAAATCAATCAATCTGGTTAACGTGGGATCACGTTTCACTGGTTTCGTCTGGAAAGAAATGATCGGCATGTCCTCAGCTGTGCAGAACTTGCAAACATCTCCAAAGTGGTTCTCTTGGCGCCATCTCTTCCTACCTGCCTTGGCTGAGGTCACACAGCACATTCTCCTCCAACGATTCTGTTCCAAGAAACAGTCTTCACCTGAGTCTCCAGGCTTCTCTGATGTGTTCTTTGATGGGGATTTGTGACCTTGTAACACCTTTGGAGGTGATGGGGCTGCTGTTTATTCTTAGGATGTAGGTGCTTACTGCTCACTTGGTGTCTAAGTTTGGGGCTTCAGTTTAAATTCTAGGCAAGAACAAAGGGTTTTAGTCTACTTTTTTTGTTCATATGTAATCATCGAGTCAACTAGAATGTTCTTTCTAAGTGGCACTGAATCATCACGCTAACTACCTGAAGCAAAACTAGCTTGAGCTCCATCTGAATGTTACACACACAAATACACCTGAGAGTAAAGATGAAAATGCAGAATAAATTTGATGAAAGTACTAGGAAAAAGATATTTTTATTCTAACCTGGGAATGGTTTTTCTGAATTCAGTGCCGAAACTGAAAATCCACCAAAGAAAAGAATGCTCAATTGGGATTTGTGAAAATCTGAAACTTCTGCATGACAGGCACTAGTCACCACTGAGAAATAATTTGCAAAGAGGATTAGTATTCTCCAGATAGAATCAGGTATCATTAAGACAGATGATCAAAAAACAGGAGATTGGCGGCTCAAGGAAGAAGAGATGCCATCACTCTATGAACATAACTATGTTTTTATTTTTGGTCTCACAAACAAATTGCTGTTTGGTCAGTCTTCAGTGCCTCCCCCCATTCCTTACACCTTTACAAGCCTGTGGTAAAAGAGAAACTGAGGCATGAACCAAAGTTATTAAAATTTTAAAAATGCTGAGTCATGTTAATTGTTTTTTTTTTTTTTTTTTTTTTGAGACTAGGTCCTGCTATGTTGCCCTGGGGAACTGCAGACTCACGTTGCCTGGGGTACCACAGACTCAAGTGATCCCCAGCTTCAGCCTTCCAGGTAGCTGGGATTACAGGCATGCACCACCATACCCAGCTATTTCTTTGAGATTAGGTCTTGCTATGTTGCCCCAGGCGGATCTCAAACCTGTGGACTCAAGCGGTTCCTAGTCTTGGCCTCTTTTTATAGGCTGGGATTAAAGGGGCGTGCCACCACACCCGGCCCCCATGTTCAAAATTTTAAGGGTTTACTTAATAAACAATCAGTTCAGGCTGGGCAGTGCCCCATGGAGCAGGTGGGAAGGTGCCTCAAGGTACTGGATAAATGAAGGACTTTCCCAGGGAGCAAGAGCAAGGAAGTGTAGGCAGAGCTGGAATGGGCCATGTCAAGTGTGCTTTTGTTGGGAGGTGAGGGAGCTCTTCGACAGGCAGATTCCTGGACTCTATTCATGTAGCTTCTGATGATCGGGGTATGAGAGCTGTGGGTTTACGTCCATCTTGGTGATGGAGCGGCTTAGCGGAAGCGAGTTCCTTTGGGGACTGTTGTTTTCAGCACCTGATGCTTTTCAACTCAGGCTTTCACCCAAATACCCCTCATCTCAGTCACTCTTCCTGTCACAGCTTGCGTGGGTACAGCTGTGCGTGTGGAAGTTTTTAAAATCAGTCATCTAATCTCTGGGGGGTTTTGCTTAGATAAGTCCAGTGTGTGGCCAGAGTCGCTCAAATAACTATTAAGTAAATGTGGGAGTAAACGAAGGCATTAATAGACTGTAAATTGAAATAATAGTTATAGATATTACCTGTATATCTTTTGAGAGTGATTGTAGAATGAAAATTCCAATGTGGATAAAATAGTGTATTTATTTTCACTACAGAAGGGATAAAATGACACAATATTCTGTAGCATAGCTTGACAATTTTAATTAAATTGCAAAATTTGATCCAGCGAATTCCAAGATTTGGAATTTATACTAAGAAAATTATTAGACAAGAATATAAAGGTACATAGACATGGTTGTTAATGAAAGTATTTTTTATGATGGGAGAAGTTATAAGCAAGTGAAATGTCCATTAATAAACAGAAGGTTGAGATACTGTAATACATCCAAATAACTAAGTACAGTGCAGTCACTATAAGTGATGTTAGGGATCTTATTTCTTGACATAAAAATTGATATTTGAGATACTTTTGGAAAAATTATAAAGAGGTGTGTATGGTATAACTTTCTTTTGGCAAAAAACTTCCAAAGATATTCACTGAAACATTGACAGTACTTTTATCTTTAGTCATTTTTGGGTGTCATTTTACTTAATTTATATGCCTTTACTCATTTTCTGAACTTTTTATATTGAACATGGTTTCTTAATAGTATGAGATAGATTTTTAGAAAGGTTATAATAGTATTTTTAAATAATTTAGTGAGATAAAAACACAGATGAAGTAATTTATTTGGAAATTCCTATTCCTTCCCGTTTATTTTCTTCATTTCTACTACTGCCATCTAGTGGATGAAGAGTAGTTTACTTTCTTACTCAGATTATAGCTTGTTTTTTTTTCCAAAGCCAAATTCTTTTTTTTTAGAAGAACTTAAAATATCACAAATGATGTACTGATAAATATTTACAACCAACTCTCCAAAAAGTATAAACTGTCTGTCTGTGTATCTATCTAATCTATCCATTCACCCACCCTTCTACCATGTATCTATATAATGCAATCATAAAATTAAAAAATAATTCTCTTAAAGGATACATACAAGTTGTAGAGTGATATCACATGATTTAAAGGCAATAATGAAATAGAGTTTTTAATTGAAATGCTGTATACCTGATGGTCAGAAAATGATCTGATTGATTTTTGTTGTGCTTATGTGTCATAACCACCTGCTGTTACAGTTCAACCATAAAGTTATATTCAACCTGCTCTTTTCCTAATGATTATTCAAGCTTATATGTTATCTACCATGTAATTATTTCCTCCATACAAATCATGTTTATTGAACACAGATCGCTTTTGACTTAGCACTAAACCATACCTGCATATGTGGCATCTGTAAACTTTCTTGTCACCCTTCCCATTGTGGTGGGTGGCAGTCAACCAGTGCGTCATCTCTGCCAGGAATTGGGGAGTAGATGCACATTAGCATGAGGTTATACAACACTCTCACCATCATGATGTAGTAGATTCAGCCTCGAGAGCACAATGATAGTAAAGTGCAGTAAGTGCAGTGCAATAACTAGGAAGTGGTTAGACGATGATGTAATATAATAACAAAAATAAAAAATAAAAAAGGAGGTGGTGATGTGAAATGTATATTCATCTTTAATCAGCCAATGAATCCATTTTAATTAATTTGCATTTTTTGAGGTGCCACTGGTTTCCTGCACTGTAAATCATTTGGGGATAGCTTTATTTGTTGTGTATTCATTGCGGAATGATTGTTAACAGTGAACTTATGAGGGTCTTCAAAATTCAGTATTTGGGTTTTGCAAGACAGAATGGACTCGCTCCCTCACACCGCTGAGGTTAGCACATGACTGACTATAGCTGTGATCTCTGCTGCCTGAGTTATCTTTATTGTTCTAGGAAAACCTCAGAAGCATAAAAGACAACCATTCTTCCATTTCTAATTTGTATTTGTGCAGCATATTATGACGTGGGATTGTTAGCTATTCTCAGATTGTTGCCTGTTGGGGAGGTTAACTCTTCGTTAACATGCATTAATTAAAGAACTTAATTAAAGAATTAAAGAACTTCCTTTTCCTTATCATGTGTGTTGTAAGCCTTTGGGTTGTTTGTTAAAAAAATAAATAAAATTGTTCTGGTGAGGACTGACTGGATTTGGAGAAAACCAGAGGGAGTGATAACCCCTACCCCCAACACCACCCTCCCTTCTCCATCTGGAGGGGGCTGTGTGGGAGGGTAGAGCTTCCAGGGACCAACAACTGGCAGTGAAAGAAGAGATGGAGTGAGCAGATTGGGGAACAAAGGGAAGGGGAGTGGGGGAGGATCACCCAAAAGGTACGAAAAAAGAAAAAAAAAAGAAATATAAGCAAACCTTATAAAATAAATACATAAATAGATACATAGATTAAATAAAATAAATTAAATAAAAATAGATAAAAAACAAACAAGTAAATAAATAAAGGAAGGAAGGAAGTGTAAAAGAGATGTGCAACGTCTAAATTACCGAGTGCAATCACCACTATTTACATACGACGATCTGAATGAAAATGTCTCTGGGATACACTTTCATAGTGTCTTCCTTTTATTTTCTTAAACCACTTCCTCTGATCTCTCATCTCCCCTGTTAGTAGACCTGTGAGAAGAATGTCATTGCTTGCATGTCACAGGTCAGGAAGTGGGCGTGACAGAGCTGAGATGACTTGGCCACTGTTCTAATAATAAAGATGTAACAGCAGAGGTCTATCACTGTACCAATGACTGCGCCCTAGAGCTGGGCAGACTCTTCTCTAGGCATGACAGGCATTGTTTTCTTTGGATGCTCTCAACAGCTCCATAAATCTCATTTCTGCAGGTCAGGAAACAAGACTAGAGAGGTCTGGTAGCTTGTTCAAGATGGTGGGGAGGAGACTGGGCTTCAGACCAGGTGTGTCTGATGGATAGGAGCTCCGCCCCCAGTCCTCATCCGCGCTCTGCAGACACAGCTAGAAATGACATCATTACCTACGAGTACCGCAGGGAGCCCTGCTTAATTGGAACTTAGATATTGCAAAATCAGTACCGGGGAAAAATTAGACACCACCTTCCCCTTAAACAGGATGATTTTTCCTTCTTTCTTAAGATTGTTGTGATGTAAAGAGATGGTTACTGGCAAGTGTCTTATCTGTGATGGCAGTCCCCTAACTTCCTTGGACTGTCTCACCAAAGACATAAGCCCCTGAAAGATAAAGTTGTTTACCCCCACAGGTGTTTTCTGCTAGATAATGAATCCCCCCATTCTCCTACCCCACGTGCAACGTACCATGGGATCTTGTTTCTTTCCTTCCCTACTACTGCATCATAACCATTCCTTTACCAGGTTATTTAAGGGAACTTGGAATTTCTAATAGACGACGCAGCACATGTTCACTGAGTTCCGAATTACAACTTTGTCTTGGACCGTCTCAATCTTTTCCATCCGTTCTTCTTCTTTTTCCCACTCGTAGCTTCCAACTACGAAACTCTACGGCCAGAGGGAGAAGTCCGCAGTGAGGACCATGCTTGCCTACAGCTGTCTCATCTGCTTAGTGTGTGGAGAGTCCGTCATGCTTGTTGAGAGGTTCCCTAGCGTTTAGTTTGCACTCACTTTGGAACTTGGGCATTGGCATTCCTCGCATGGGACTCCTTCTGTGAAGGATTCAGTTCCTACTGAGGAAATTAAATTTTTGATATTCTCTCGAGGCCTAGTCATTTCTTTTTCCCTGACTGTCCAGTCTCCTAGAAGGTTGTTCTAAGCGTGCCCGGCGTGGAAGCTTGCCTCTCGGATTTTACTAAGGAAGACTGTCAGCGTGCAGTGGTCTCATAAACATCTCTTATGAGAATAAATAAGAAGTGGCTACAGAGATCTCACCCATCCTGCCCGAGATTCCCCAGTTTCTCAGTTTTCCTGTAGGTGGGTGAAATCACATAGATACATTTCTTCGCTTCTATACATGTAAAGGCAAAAGGGGCGGGAAGCTTAGATTGGGCACTCCATAGACAAAGGAAAATGTGATCATTTCTTTTCACTTTTCAAACCCACGCAGGATTTCAGTTCCTAATTGCCATTCCTGTAGAAATAATTTGGTTCCTCTTTCTGGAATTGAATTGGTCACTGGATATGTTCTCTTCCTCCTTTCCATTGTCCTGCCACCTTCCTGCTTTCCTTCCCAGCTCCCCATAAGCTAGCCCAGTGATAGGTCAGCCCTGAGAAGCATAGTTCTCTCTCCACAGCACTTCTATTAAGCTGTTTTCTCAGCCCAGGCAGGCTATTATTGGAGCTCCAGATAGGCCATTTACTGTCTGTGGGAATGAAGAGATAAAGTATTTCAGTGAAGGAGATGGTGTCCCAGGAATTCAGACAACTTGCATCCGACATGATTCAGATGTGAATGCCCTGCTAAGAGCCTAAACCCCCAGACAGTGGTGACACTGGCTCTCTGCCGCTTCATTAGCAGAGCAGTCTTAGCTCAACAGCGACTCCTGGTTGCTACTGAAAAATTTTTAAAAATTTATTACATATATATTTATATATATACACACAATGATATAATATAATGAGTGAATATATAAATAAAATATATAATATATATTTATATATAACATAATATGCACAATATATAATCAATATATAATTAAATATATGACATATAATATGCATAATATATAATCAATATATATAATTATATAATATGCAAGTATATAAAATATATAATATAGTATTACATATACTTATATATTACATTATTATATATTAGTTATGTATGTAATTTATCTATTATTTATAATTACATAATATATATTATGTATAATTATTGTATATATAAAATATCTATAATATATAAATATATGTAAAATATATAAAAAATATATATTTACATCATTGCATTCCCCAAGGCTCTCCTAGCACCATGTCACCCGTGAACCATCCTCTTGATCTCTGTGCTCGTCCCTTCCCTGTCCTTCCATTTCTTAACAAGATTAATTTTATTTGACCATTAGTTACCATTAATCTCCAAACAGTATCAATAACAAAAGATAGTCTTTAAGAAGATGATATCTTAAACTAGAAAGTTTCAATTGTTAGAAATGAGGAAGTTTCCAGAATTATAAGGCTGTCTCTGATTTTTTTATGTAGGTACAAAATCTATTTGGAAACTGTTTTATACATAGTTTGTTTGCTAGTATGAATGTAAGGTGCAATAATCAATTTGGAAAATAGTTTGGAAACATTTCAAGTGTACGAAACCAGGAGTCAGCTTCTAGGAATCATTCCTAAGGAAATAATTTAAATAATGTATTTTTAAAAAGAGCTATAAGGGGTCAAATATGTATATGTTCATGAAATATATAAGTTCTGGCCAGAGGTATGCTGACAGTACAACTAAGTTATTAAAAACAAGGCAATGAATTGGAAATTTGTGACTATATAAGTAGAAAAGAAAGGAAACCATTTTTTTGAAGCAAATCATACAAAACTCATTAAAAACAGAACATTGTGTGGGTACCATCTTGCTTTTTAAAGAAATAAATTTTTATAGTAACTATAGACATTTATTCCTTCCTTCCATCACTTAATAGATGTTTATTAATCATCTACGCTGTGCCAGCTGCTGTACTTACTGCAGGAGAGATAATAGTTAGTAAAAGCATATAGAAAACATGAAAAATAATTCATTTTCTCTTCTTTCCTCCAGCGAGAGACAGTGCATTTTATAAATGCAAAACACCCCAAAGATAATCATTGTGTGTGTCACCGGCAAGTGGGGTCCCGATGAAAGAATTAAAACTGAAGCAATAGAACAAAGTGAGTGAAGACAGTGAGTTGGGTGTTAATCAAACATAGTGGGTATGAGTAGTGAGGTGGACTCTGTCTATACTGAGTAGTTATGATGCTTTTTTAAATTAAATATTATATATATACACACACACACACACACATATTTCACATCTTTGTATTCCCTGGGGATCACCTACCACCTTTCCTCCCTGACCCATCCCTCCCATCACACCCCCCCAACCCCCAAGTTGTGTATTTTAGTTTGGCTGTTAGCCTGTTTTGACTTTTCCTCCTGGCCTTTTGCTTGTTTTTCCTATATCCCATATATGAGTGAAATCATTTGGTTTCTTTTTCTTTCTGACTTGTTTCTGCTAATATGCTCAATATTACTAGCAATCAGAGAAATGCTAATCAAAACCACAATGAGATACCACTTTACTCCAGTAAGAATGGCCCACATCAAAAACAAACAATCAAACAAAGAAACCAGGTAACAACAAGTGCTGGCATGGATGTGGAGAGAGAGGAACACTCTTACACTGCTGGTGGGAATGCAAACTGGGCCAGCCAGTTTGGAAAGCTGTGTGGAAGATCCTCAAACTAATGAAAATGGAACTATCTATCATTTGACCCAGAAATTGTTCTTCTGGGAATCTACCCAAAGAAGACCTCAATACTTATACAAAGGAACACGTGTACTTGGATATTTATGATGTATTTAAAAAAGTAATCTCTTAAAGGGCTCTCAAGTGAGTCTGTGATACTGCCCATCTCAAAGATTTAAATTGTACCCACCTAAAGTCAATTGCTTGGTGTTCTTTTTCCTCCATGCCACAGATAAGAGGATTCTCTTTAGGAGTTTAAAAAGGTATGTCCAGTCTCTAGTGCTTTGATCAGTGTTTACCTAGCTGAGTTGATGCCGAGTTGAAAGGATTGTAGGGGACATATGTGCGAATGCACGGGTAGCTAGGTCATGGTTTACTCTTCCAGAGATATCCCTCAGGGTTGATCTGTAGGCCTCTGTGTGCAACCGAATTCTTTTTTGTCTTAAGTATGGCTGCTGCTGAATGCACTGAGCAAGAAGAGAGTGGAGGTCACAGATATGGTGACTCTGGGAAGCCTGGGAGGAGATCTGTGAAATCCCTCTCCAGGTACTCACTGGCCACGCCATGAGGAGTTCCTCATTGTCAGTCCAGTCTGAGAGACTTCCCTCTTTGCAGCCTTTGTCAGCATCCACTAGGAAGACCTTTCATAACACCCACCCTTCCTTTCGTCATCCTGATTTCACGTTAGGTAGTGAAAATAGCCCAAAATACAAAGTGCATAGTCAGATTCTGGGTTTTCCTTTTGGGGGTGATAATAATTTAATCAAAGAAATTAGGCAGAGGCAGAGTCTTTGGTGCCAGGCAAACAACACAGGTAATAAGGACACCTAAGAATAAAACCTATGTGAGAATAGCACTGTGCCAATAGGGAGTCCGTCTGGGCTAGTGATGCGGGAAGTGCCAGGGGGCTGGAGAGCCTGTGTATATGGTTGCAGAGTCCTGTCCAGGGCACATTTGTCTGGATGGGATGAACTGTGTGTGGGATGGAACAGTGTTAATGTCTGTTGTTTTTTCTTTTGCAAAGTTTATTTTTCTAATTATATTTATAGGTATGTCTTTTGGTATCTCCTTTCCAAAGTCATTCAAAATGGCAGAAAATAGACAAGTTGATTCTTACCCCAGACATTCAAGTTTTTCTGAGTCTCAACTATAATAATTATTTTTTTCCCATTGTTTGTTGTTTATTTGTTAGGTCTCAAAACCTAGAGCAGCCTTTATTTTTAAAGAATGCTGCAGTCTTAAACTTTGGACACTCTTAACATCCTGAATCACTTTGTGTTTATTTAGTTCAAGGCCAGCATTAAATCAATTTAACAATAAATGTTGTTCTCTCCATCAGTTTATTCTTTATTTATTCATTAAAAGAAAAAACTATCATTCTTGATATATTTGAACTTTGCCATTGTTTTTCTCAACTGCAGCACATTTACAGTAACAAACATGACTTATTTTACATATTGGCTTGCCCAGCTTCCTCCTAGCTGCTTCCCCCCTCTTCACAGCAACCCTAGGAAGATAGTGAGATAGGTATCATACTCCAATTTCACAGATAAAACCAAGGCAAAAACACTCCTCTTTCATCTTTTAGACTGTGGCTTCCAGATTATTCTCAATTGCTTACGTTGCCTTATGAACACACTTTCACAAACAACCAGATTTATTCAGCCAGATGCAATACTCAACTTCCACATCCATTTTGTATAGCAGTGTTTTGTTTTACGGAGTAGTATGAATGTTTCAGTTTGTAAGGCATTGAAGTGACAGCTATGGGATGGTAGACTGAAGAGAGGCAAATAGGTTGCACGTAAAACTCCACTACAGGATGATCAGTGCAGGGGTGCGACTGCACAGAATGCTGTTTCCCTGTCCCATGGAAAGTGTGTGATCCTGCCTCGGCAACTTCTGTGTGCAGAAAAACACAGGTGCAGAGCTGTCTCCAGGTTCTCCAGGTTGATGCAGCAACACCCTCCTATGCACTCAGGGATTTCAGTGTCAGTAGTAAGCGGAGACCTCAATCAAGAGAGTCAGCATAGTTTTCATATCCAAGATTTTGCCAAACACCATCCTTCTTAGCTTTGTAATTACCCAAGCAAAGCTCCAGGCTCCGGGCTCCTGGTTCCAAGCTCCAGGCTCCAAACTCCAAGCTCCGAGCCCAACAATTCTGAACACGGATGAAAAAAGCAAGGTGTATGCTGGGTTCAGTCCTTCGCTTCTCTGATGGGCTCTCCATATATGCTAAGCTCCCCCCAGCAATGCCCTGGCCAGCGTCTCGGTGTTGTGGGCTGAGACTGATGTTTGCTAGTTTGCAGAACCCGCTGCCTTTCCCTCTAGGTTCAGGATGCTGGAACCTGTGTCTTTGGTGAGCTTTTTGTTAGCAGTTTTCTCTGTTTCTTAATTTGAGATCAGTCTCGTGTTGCTGGGCTTCAGGTGAAAGCTGCTAGCATGCTTCTGATGCCCAGAGCTGGCTGACAGGCTTCGACTGTAGGAGCTGCGAATACGCTGGTGCTTGGATCCTCTCCAGAGATTCTGATTCGACTTATCTGGAGAGAGACCTGGGTTTAGGGTTTTCTTGAAAGCTTTGGGAAGCTTTACTGCACATCACATGTACCTACCACCTGTAGCCAGACTGGAGATCCATTTGTCTGGTCTGTGGTTTTCAAATTTTGGTTTCTGGCAGATACTGGGAGCTAATTTTTTCAAATTATTTTTAAGTACTTTAAATACACCAGGAAATGTATGTCTAAACCTCATCCCCAATTTGATGCTTCAGAGTCCGTGGAGCCAAGATGATGAACCTCAGTATCATTAAAAGTGTTTGTGAATCACTGGTTTATGGCAAGGATACAATGACGTGACTTCACTAAACCTTTTTTTTTTTTTTAATGGAAGATGGTATAGAGAGTCTTTATTTTATTTTCTCTAGTTTTTATTTTTTTAATTGACTGCACACACACACACACACACACATACACACACATATAGTTGACATTGTTGTCTACCCCGAGGTTCTCCCACCACCGTGTTACCTGTGAATCATCATCTTAATCTCTTGGACTCCACAAAACCTTAACTTAAGCTTGGAGTCACTCAGGTATAGAAAAGGAAATGATTTGCTCTTGGAATCGTCAGGAGCTTATTGCCCATCCTCGATGCTAACGTATAAATCCTTTCATACCCCGCTTGCTCCCCAGCTAGTAGATGAATATTTCCTGATTAGTTAATTTGCTTCCCATGACTTTTTTTTTTTTAATATGTTAGTCATCAGTTACCTAGGAGATGGGTTTACATAGGTGGTGCATGTTCTGATGTTGTGCTGGAGGGTAAGAGGGGGACATCGACTTTCCTGTGTGATCTCACTCAGACCTCCCTCTGAAACAATGGCAGGATGCATTTGGACTTAGTTCTCTCTCTTTCAGAGTCAAGTGTTTTTCCAAGTACATTGGTTTCACTGGCAAAGTTCTTTAATTTTTAATGACCTCGATGATACTAAAACCATTTCTACTTTTGCAGTTATATTGCACAAGGCAGCACAATTCTTTTTGGGAATCAGTCTATTCCATCCATCTATTTTTACCTATCAAACTCTTAACAGCCAGACTATCACAGCACCAGGAAAATTGCAGCTCTTGGGTTAGTGGATTTTGGTAAGAATATTTTGATTTTGGTCCTTCTGGGGATGACAGAAATAATTTGTTAGTTCAAAATCTTGATGACTAAAAAATAATCCATGGGTCATAGGTAGTGGATCATACTTGGCTTTATAATACGTGTTCAAGTAAGGAACAGGCTTAACTGTCTCTCCCAGTTCAATCACTGTTTCTCTCTTTGACATTTTCAGTCTCCATGGAAGCCTCTATGAAAGAAAAGTCATAAAACATTTGTTAACTTCTTCCATATGTCCTTCAAGAAAAACTATAGCTTGAAAACCTCCATTAAATGTAGAAATGGAACTAGATCTCTACGGAACATGGTATTTAAGAATGAGTTTTCATTCAAAACATCTAATGTTGCTTTGAACTAAAAAGAGAGAATTTAACAATTGATAATACTCACTTGCTTGCCTGATTTTATTTTTTACAACCTGGACCATCTTTATCCAGATATTTGCAAAAGGGATCCATTGACCCTACCTGCTATTGGTCCATGTGTTTGCTCCCAGGTTCATATGCAGCCATTCTCTTCCTCGTGTGAATATCTGCCTATATTACTATTGTTATTCAGTCATAGCCCTTGTGGATTCTTATGTTATACGCTACAGTACCTGACATTCCAATTTTTACTCTCCTTTTATTGTAGTGTTTTGAATCATATTGGTTATATTTCTTTTGTGACATATAATGCCAATTCTATATTTTATAATAGTCATTACCAAATTTTGCAGAACCACCAAACCCATATAAAGGATTTTAAGAACACTTTTAAACTTAGAAAAAACATGTTTAATAAAACACTTTTAGTATCTTTAATAGGATTTTCTCACACTGTCAAGCAAAACATTAAAGATTTAAAGTCTACAAACATCTTTGATCACAATAGGTTAGTTATCTGCATCAGTTAGGGTTAAAAATACTTTAGGAAGAAGTGATGATATGTTTTCATTGCCTTGTGAGCAGTTACAATAAATTATAACACAAATGTTTGATTAAATTTATCATAATTTCTGCTTCCTAAAAGATCACATTTCATAAAAATTACAATATTTTAAAATAACTTCTGTTTATGTTCCTTAAGCATAACTTTTTCATTATAAAAATCATCTATATTAGTAGCAGAAGAAACTTCAGAAAATTGTTCTTCTTAGTGGTAATATTTTGTTTCTAATTTTTAAAAATGATCCACACACAAATACTGTACACTTTTAGAAGCAACTTTGTGACTATCTTACAAATTAGTCTTTTAAAGAGGAGAATTTTTTGTTGGTAAATATTCTCAGAAATTATTCTCACCATCGTTATGTTTTCTTTCTATTTCAAGTAATGTCATTGTGAACATTTTTTAAATTAGTTAATTAATATATATTTCACACCTGTGTATTCCCCTGGGGATCACTCACCATCTTCCCTCCCTGACCGTTCCCTTGTTCCCTCCCATTTCTCCACCTCCCCTCTCCCCAGTTGTGTACTTAGTTTGGTTGCAAGCTTGTTTTGACTTTTCCTCCTGGCCTTTTGCTTGTTTTTCCTATGTCCCATATATTAGTGAAACCATTTGGTTTCTCTCTTTTTCTTTCTGACTTGTTTCTGCTAATATGATTTCTTCTAGGTACATCCATGTTTCCATAAATTCATCACATATGTCATTTTTAATTGATAAATAATATTTCATTGTGTATCTATACCACATCTTTTTCATCTGTCTTGGAACATTTTTGTTGTTTCCATGTGTGAACATTTCTGTACACAGACTTTAGAGAATAAAAGTTGTCTTTTGAGTATCACTGGGAGTCATAACCCTAAGTAAGAATGTAGATTTAGAAGATGATATATTCTACATCAGCTATAAAACATCTATTACAAAGGTATTTTATAAATATTTAAAAAACCTTGACCTGTAGTGTTTGAGTGAAAATGTATAAAATTCTGAGAAACCTTTATTAAATAAGTGTTACTCGTTCTGAGACCATTGTTCAGAGGGGGAAAATCTCATTTTCAGCCTGAATGAGCACTGTCAGTGCTTGTAAGGAAGCTTGATGAGTGCCTTGGGTGACCTGGCAGGGCAAGGCTCTGGCTGGTTAAGCATCATCGTTGCTTCAGGATGGCCTCACAACATATCAAGCCATTCTGAATGGTTCCAGAAAATATATTATCTGTGGAGAATGTGGAAATGCTCTCAATTGGACCCCTTCTGAGTTAAGCACGAATGAATTTTTTTATTTGAAAATTTTTTCAATTTATTTCTGTTTTTATATTTATTTTCTTATATCGCTGTTCATTTTGGGACACTATTTGATCTCTCCCCTGGGTGATGTCCCTGTAGTTCTCCCACTACCACAGCCCCTGTGAACCATCACCCCGGTTCCTTGAGCTCTTCTTTCCCCTGTTATGAGTCTTAGCACTGTGGTCAACTTAAAAGGATTAATTTTATTTGTTTGTCATTTTTCCCCTTGTTATCAGATTTTAATTTAATTTAGAACCTTTCAAGGAAAAAAAAAGTCTCGGTGTCAAATATTCAAAGAAATCTTGACAGCCTCTCCTTTCTTGTTGTCTGACTTCCAAGTAACATCTTTATAAAGGAGAAACATGATATAATTATATATAATATGATTATATAATATATTAGGTATCATAATATATATCATAATTATATAATATTATGTATATTATATATACATTTACATAAATTTTAATTGATTGCACACGCACATGCACGCACACATATTGTCTACCCCGAGGTTCTCCCACCACCTTATTACCCGTGAACCATCACAAGAGATTAAGAAGGTTGACATCTTTATCTCAACAAGCCTGGGTCCGTTTTCAATCCTGAGCTCTCGTGGTATCGCTCTGAATTGCAGCCAGAGAAGAAACTGGCACGCCATTGCCATCTTCCTGGCACAGCCTGTGCAAACGTCTGTGTCCGCTCTCATCCTCCCTTGTCAGGGGTGAAGGTCAAGTTAGCTTAGGTGTTGGAAACCAAGAGTCAAAAGGAGGCTTGGCCAGAGCTTTCCTTAGTAAGCGAGGGGGGGGCGGGGAGTAGTCCCCCCCCACCCCCCGCTCAGCGCTGTGCCTCAGCTCAAAGTGTCTCATTCGACCTTTTCTTCTGCTCACCATTTATTTTTATTGTATTTATTGTATTTATGTATTTATTTATTTTTGAGACTAGGTCTTGCCTTGTTGCCTGGGGTTGTCCCGATCCTGGGGACTCAAGCAATCCCCAGTCTCAGCTTCCCAGGTAGGTGGAACTAGAGGTGTCCGCCACCGTACCCAGCTGCTTTTTTGAGACCAGGTTTCGCTATGTTGCCCAGATTAGTTTTGAACCCGCGAACTCAAGCGATCCCAGGCCTCTTGCCGCCCAGCTCTTGGATTACAGGTGCATGCCACCACACCCGGCTTGCCCACCATTTGGTGCAGCCTCAGACACCTCTTCCCTTCACTTTATCATCAAAACAGTAGTTTCAGCGATCAGAGGTGCTCATTATAGTAGTGAAACCTTTGCCTTTTTTTTGTTTTTTAATCTGTGGAAAAGTCTACCGAAATGATGGATACCTGTCCCTGGGTGTGGGAAAAAAACAAAAACCTGTTCACAGATGGCATCACCATTGTAATCAAGTTGAAGTGCTTCTCACCTCATACTTCTCCTTCAAAAGCAAACCGATGTCAAACTGGTTTATTTTTAATGTTCTATCAATTTTTATTTTTGTCAGAGCCTTCATTTTTAGCTCTCGCCTCACACTCAGACAGACCTACAATGCAAAGTCTTTGGTGTGGGTGGCAGAAACCCAGAGAGCAGCTTGCTTATTTTAATATTTAATCGTTTTCCTGCTCAGCCCGGATCTGTCAAGGAAGATCGTGGGATCCACTGTCTCCCAGAGAGAAAAATCTCATGGATTAATTTTGTCTTCTGTGGAGACATTTTTCCCTCGAAGTCAATAGGAGACGGCTGGGGCTAGGGAGATAAATGAGATGCTTCTTACAGATAGTTTTTCCCCGTCTCTTGACCTTTTTAATTCCAGGGAGCCATGCCTCCTGTCAGGATGTGTAAATTTCAGAAGCATCTAATATTCTTCCCATTGACGGTTCTACGGCGGACTTCCCTAGGAATCATTAATATTATTTAACAGTAATTATAAGTCGGTGAGTGTCCCGACCCGCGGGATCGTCAACGGAGACCTGGAGGAAGGAGTGGGAATGGGGATGGGACAGGAGACACGAGAAATGGAGACAAGACAGGTTTCTGATCAAGTCTCGTTTATTGCTGCTTTGTCTCGAGTTCATATACCTTAGGCATAAATATTCCATACATTCCCAGGATGGTCATCTCCAATCAAATGCTTGCCACAAATACTAATTGCCCAATGGTCTAGTTTGTAACAAAA
>PVHY01011850.1:0-11406 GCA_004024945.1 Uropsilus gracilis
GGGAGGGAGGGAGGAGA
The DNA here is from genome assembly GCA_004024945.1 of Uropsilus gracilis. Lineage (NCBI taxonomy): Eukaryota > Metazoa > Chordata > Mammalia > Eulipotyphla > Talpidae > Uropsilus > Uropsilus gracilis. Next base: position 18 of record PVHY01011850.1, read on the forward strand.
GGGAGGAGAGGGAGGGAGGGAGGGAGGAGAGGGAGGAGAGGGAGGGAGCCAGCAAGCATCAATGGTCAATAAACACAGGAAGAGAAGATCAATAACATTAGTTATTAGAGAAATGCAAACAAAAACTACAGAGAGACAACAGGATAACTATAACAAAAAAAAACTATTGTTGAGGATATAAAGAAATTGGAAACCTCAAAAATTGTTACCAGAGTATAAAAATGATGCAGCCACTTTGGAAAGAGTGTGGTATTTTCTTAAAATGTTAAACACAGAATTACCATATGATCTAGAAACTCCACTCCATGGTATATACCCAAAGGAAATAAAAACCTACATCCCAACAAAAACTGTACATAAATGATCATGGCATGGCAACATATTTCCAAATCATCAAAAGGTAGAAACAACCCAAATGTTCATCAAGAGAAAGTAAAATATATATCTACACAATGAAATACTATTTCCCCATTAAAAAGAAATGAAGTATTAATAAAGCCTACAACACAGACCAACCTTAAAAACAATGCTTAAATGAAAGAGGCCAGTAACAAAAGACTATGCATTTTAAGATTCCATTAATATAAAATGGCCAGAATAAGCAAGTCCACAGAGTGTGGAGAGAGGAGAGAAAAAAAAAAAAAGCAAGTCCACAGAAACAAGAGTAGAGTGGTAATAGACATCAGTTGGAGGCAGCAGGACTGAGGAGTGACTATTAATGGGCACTGAGTTTCTTTGAGTGTGACTGAAATAGTCTGAAGTTAGTAGTGATAGCTTCACAACTCTAAGTGAATATACTAATGACCACTGATTGTACTGTTTTAAAACGGAATGAACTGTATAGTAACTTCTAATTCAAAAATAGCGGTTACTTTTAAAACTAGAAAGAAAAATAATACAAAACTGAAATGCTTTTCTGCATTTACTTTAAATAGTTAAGTCCTGACTTAACATGTCATGCAGTTTCTTAGAAACTGCAACTTTAAGTGAAGAGATAAATAAGGAAAACAGGCCAAGGTACCCCAATAAAGTTTCATTAATTGTAGGCTGGAATTCTGTTTCGCATCAATATTGTAACTTAGCACTTTTGAACAAACAACCATTATTTGAGAACACACAGCTGATTTTTTTGCAATTTGCTTGGGCAAACAAATTTTAATCCAACGAGTATAAACTGTGTCTTCAGGTTTCACAGAATCATACCCTGAAAAGTGCTTCTAAAGAGAGAAAAAGGAAAAATACTAAAAAGAGTAGAGGGAAGGTGTAATACTTTGCATAAAGACGCATACTTTTGATTAACACAGTAGTAGTCTATGAATGTATTTGTAAATCAGTGTTAGACCTTGTTAATATCAGAACTTTTTTTTTAATCTGAGGCAATGGATATTTTCTTATCCAAAACAATTTTAAATCATTTGTTTGTACCTATAACTACCATATACTATGGTGGGTGCTTAAAAGACACTGATATTAAAAAAGATCTTCATGGGATTGTTAATTCAGTGGCTGAAGCAAAAACAAAATATTAGAAAAATTTCCAAACCAGATATGGAAAATACTGATGGAGGAGTGGAAGAAAAGGTCATATGATATTCCATAATCAGCAAAGATAGCTTTTAAAATGAAGACTTTTTCCCCTAATGAAACCTCAGGCCTGCACCTTAAAAAATATTCAGTCAGGCTTTTGCACTGAGATGTTTCCTAGGTTCATTCATATTGCAGCATGTCAAATATTATCTTTTGTGGTTAAATAGTATTCCAATTACAAATATACTATATTTGGTTTAACCATTTAAAAAAAAATCAATTATTTCTCTAGCCAGAGGAAAATACTACTACATCTAAATTTGGATTCATATAAAGAAATAAAGTGTTTAAAAAAGTATGTATTAAGAAAACTATAGATGACTTTTCTCATTTTTTTAAATTTCATGAATAAGTACAAATACATAAGTCCTGCAGACATAGAAATAAAGCACATAACATGGACATTACAAAAGACAAACGGTAAGTTGTTGTAATGTTGCAGTATACGCAAAAGTAGACAGTGACAGGTAAAGAGATTGAAAATTTTGTGACCATGAGTTAGGCATTTTTTTTAAGGCAAAGGTTTTTTTGTTTTTTAAAGATACAAAAAGCATCAACTGAAAATGAAACTGTTGAACTGTTGAATTGGAATTCACCAAAAATTAAAATTTCTACTCAGGAATTACTACTACGGAAAGGAGAATCACAGACTAAGAAAAAACATTTGTGTGATATGGTAATGGGAGAATTATGGATAAACAATAAAGTAAGAATGAAATACATATAATCTGTTAAAACATGAAAAAAAATTGCAAAGCATGTAGCTTGTATCCAGAATATCTATAGAGTCCTTACAGTAAGACAGTCATTAAGAACATGGCACTTCACAAAAGATAAATAATGTCAACAGTATTAGTCACCAGGGAATTGCAAATAAAACCACAATGATATACCGCTATACACCCTTTAGAATAGCTAAAAAGACAACCTGTAGTCATAGGTAGGATGTGAAACAACTGAACACTTATATACTGCTGTCTAAAACGTGAAACGAAGACATTTTAGAAAACAGGCTGGCATTTTCTTCTAAAGCCAAACACTGACTTGTGCAACACAGCAATCCTACTCTTAATTTACTCACAGGAAATAAAAATTAAAGATCTATATCCAAATGTGCACAGCAGCACATTTGAATAATCAAAAATTGAAAACAACTCAAATATTAAGAGAATGAAAGAACAAGCAAATGACAGCAGGTCCATACAATGGAATGTTAGTCCACAACAAAAAGGAGCCGCTCAAAAATGCAACATGGATGAACCTCAAAAGCATGTTCTGTGAAAAGCAGACACCAAAGACTAATAAATATGTCAAAGCTTCACTTTTATGAAGTTCAAGAAAGGTAAAACAACTAACATGACAAAACTGCTTAGTGGCTCTCAAGGACTACTGGCAGCAATGCTCTATTAAAACAAGAAAATGGAGGACAATGCAGTTACCCGCAATTTTCCTTACCATGTTCTTGTCATTTGAAGACGCTACGTAGCTAAGTGCTCCTAAGACAAACACACCACCAAGTGGGTGATAAAGGCAAGTTTAAGAAAAGGGAGATAGAACAGGATGACAACCTGTGTTGGCCAGGCCTGAGAGGTGGTAGACAGACTACAACCTGGTAATGTAGGTTACATGCTTTTGAAATGTCTCTTATTAATGAACTCCCATGGCCCTTAATTATAATTGGGCAGAGTAATAGAAGGGCAGAGTTTCTTTTGTGTGACCATGCCTGGGACCAGGTAGACCCTAAGCTGGGACCACAGAATTTTGGCAGTACTTTTTTTGTCTCAGGTTAATATCCTTCACCTCTTCATTTTCTAAACCTTCTAGTCTGCTAGTGGCTTTTGAAGTTTCTATGGCCCAATGGGTCTTTCATCAGTATTCATGGCCTTCCTAGAGGTTCTCAGTCTTGCTGGCTATGGCTTCCTGGGGAATCCTGCTATCTACCTTTTGCATCCAGTCTCACATGTCAATAGAAATATTATTCATAATGACTGGAGTGGTGGTTAAACAAATGTTTATCTATTTGCCAAAACCCACTCAAATGTATACTTAAAGTGATGAATTATTATACATTATACTTCAATAAAAATGATTTGCTTTTTAAAGAGACGAATGAAACCTGTCCAATATACCTAGAAAAAATAGGGGTGGGTAAGGTGTGGGTGGGAGGGTGGAGAACACAAATTTAATTGCTGCAAAAGCCTAAATCAAAACAAAAGTGACCCTAGTTCTAAAGGCATTAAGAGAAATGACTTCTGGATGAGTCATTTGAAGGTGTCATAGATTAGCAGAGACCAATACTGAATGACAGGAAGGTAAGATTGGTCAACTGAAGGCAATAAAATAAGGTAGGCTAGGCTTACAATTATATGCTCAGCCAATGCTGTGAGAAATATGTATAGTCTGGGACAGTCTGGTGTTTGGAATCGCTAATGTCTACTTCAAGTTTTTGTTTCTGTAAATAAGTTTTATTTTAAAAAATGACAGAACCAAACCAGCAGTTTAAGATTAATTTGAATACAAAAAACAGGAAGGACTTAAGAAAAGTCCACAGCAAATTGATCCAACAATAGAGGTCTAAATTAAGGAGTGTCCAACAAAATTTTTTTAAATGAAGCATCTAGCAAAGTGGACTTGGCCAAGCAATTTATGGTACACCCTCTGTACATCAGATTACTGGGAGCCAACAAAAAGAATATGCTTTGGATTACAGAATTAAAAAAAACATAAGGCACTCATTTATTAAATTTCTATTTCCACATGCAAGTGTGTAAGAATGCTTATCAAAATGCCAGGGGTGATTATCTCAGATGCTTAGACCCGGGGGGGAATATTTAATCTTATATTTATGTACTAAAAATTTACTTTTAACATGAGCCCCTATTATATCTGTAAACAGGTAAAAAGTAATGATGAGGAACCTAAGAGAAAGAAAATAACTCTGAGAAGAAAAAATGTAATTCAAGGTTAAATATGCTAGTTAGGAATGACAGACAATAAGTTATTTCAGTGAAAGTACCTTTACCATAACTGAAATTGCAGAAACAGAAAAGAGACATACTAACCATCTATTTCAGCTTTCAGTTCCCCTCAGTTCTCCCTTCTCAATTCCATTTTATGTAAATTCCAATTGTTATCTAGCAAGGATAAATCTAGACTTTAGTCTCTAGTTTAAATTTACTTTATTTTCCAAATATATCAGGATCTATATTCTCACAATTTAGATGTGCAGAAACAAAGATCACTGCAAATAAGTAATATGACTCTAGATACTTTTGTTTTCAACACCTACTTTAAATTTTACAAATCTCTATACAAATAATGAAAAGATTAAAACAATCTTAAACATGAATATTAAGCAACATTAACTTTCCAGTAGATTCTTCACAAATAGCTACAATTTTTCAGTCATGAAATATAAGTTCGTTATACAGACTACTAAGAAAATAATCATGAAGAAATACAAAAGAGTACAAATATAAACACTAAAACTGAATTTATTCTACACACATTAAAGGTGACTCTCAGCATCCTTCATCCTTCATTTATTCTAATTCTAATTCATTCTTTCTAAAATAAAAGGTAGAAGGGGGGAATTTCTTAAAAGTCCCTCCTAATAAAACAAAATAATTACTTCCCCTATTCCACAGTGTAAGTGAATAGCAAATAGATTTAGAGATATAACCAGAATCTACACAAAAGTTAGCGTGCATTATTAATCTGTGGAGAGAAATGCTATTTAAATTAATCCAACTATGAACAAGTACACTTTGGGTTATATGCTATAGGAGCTTACAATGTAGTAGCAAAAGCACAAATAGTCAAATAATCAGAAGAGTGAAAAGAATTTTTTAAAGCTCTACAACAAAGATAAAGCAAAGTGCTACAGGAATACAGGAAAAGGAATCTACCCTAAATGAACGGAGAGAAGTCTCATTAGGTGGGATTTGATCTGTGTTTTGAATACAAAACTGCAGGCAGAACAGGGGAAAAAAAGCAGTTTAAAGTAAAAGTACAATGAGAATAAAAATACAGAGAAATAAAAGTGCTTCTAAAAATAGAATCCTGATAGAATGGGTCCAGATCATAGAAGGTATTTCCTGGTCATACCTTAGAAAGTAGACTTCTATATAATGGAAGCAACATGATGTAACCAAGTGTTTCAGAAAACTCTCCTGATAATGAATTAGGAAATTAGGAAGAAAAGAATAACAAAAAAAGATAAAATTTTAAATGAGAGCATGAACTAAGGTATTGGAAATGGGATAAATATTGCTAAAGTTTTTAAAAATTCAAGAACTAATAGATGTACAGGTTAGAGAGGAGCAAAACACAAGACCATGTCAAGAAAGAAAGGAGTGATTACAGGTTTGGAAATAACCAAAATTTTTCATTCCTTCTGTGTGTTGCTGTATTTATTCTATCATTCTATATTTTTGACAATTTTAAAAGTACTTAACAAATTCCTTTCACCTAAAGAGTCATTACTTATTATTAATATGTATTATCATTTTGACTGATAGCTTTTCTGAAAATATTGAAACGTCTCCACTTTATTTTAGAAAAACACAAAAACTCCATGACAGTACAAACACAGTACCAAAAACCCGCTAATTTACATTGAGGGTCCATACTTTTTTTAGATTCTCTTACTGGAAAGGAACTTCTACAGGTTCAAGGAAAGAATCAATTACATGAAACAATTTATTGTACTAATTATAACTGCCCTGACTTGACTAACATCAGGTCAAGATATTTCACAGCAAAACCACCACAACACAATATATAAAAAGCCATAAAGTCTCCAAGAATTATTTTGAACCCCATATTCATAAAAGCTTTGAGAGCTGGGGAAAAAAATCTTTGGAAGAATTATTTTTTTTTAATCCACAAAATGCTGCAAAGGAGTGAGGAGGCTGTGGCGTAGGCTTCTTTCAGGTGATTTGTGGACTGGACAGAATGATGGAGGCTGTCTGTAATGACAGCCTGGGGAAGAAAGTCCGCGTAAAGTGCAACACGGATGACACCATCAGAGAGACCTTAAGAAGCTGATCGCAGCCCAAACTGGTACGCTTTGGAATTAGGTTGTTGTGAAGAAATGGTACACGATTTTCAAGGTCCACATGTCTCTGGGGGACTATGAAATCCATGATGGGATGAATCTGGAACTTTATTACCAATAGAACACAATCCTCTTTGCCCTGCCCTGCTCATTTCTTCCACCCTTACTCATCCTCACTGGTTCGGATGTTTGTTTCTAAAATTCATGTCAATAAAAACTCAAACTTAAAAAAAAAATGCTGCAAAGGTGGCCAAAGAAGAGAAATTATTACATAAATACCAAATGGGGGTTTAGCAAGAGATCATTATTCGAGGTGGTCTGCTCCCTTAAATGCCAGCTGAGATTGAAAAGCATGCAGCTCAGAATCAGTCAGGGTGTGAATCCAAGCTCATCCTGGGACAAATCACATAACTTTTTAGAGCTTTCATTCCCCAATCTAGAAATGGGAAAGGTTACAATTAACAAATAGGGCTTTAAAGGCAAATGTACATTCAGTACTTAGGAGTGCCTGGCACATAATAAAATCCAAATGTCAGGACCATTCCTCTTTCTTAAACAATTCCTCTCATCAATACACACTCACTTATTATCTGATCAATAAGCAAAATTAAATGATTTCCCATATGCCAATAGTCAAGTACTAAAGAAAATGTGGTGAGCCAGTTATAAAGGTGGGGGGGGGGGGAGTATAAAAACATGATCCGAGGACTGAAGATTCTGAGGAAGGCAAAGAGCAAGCTGTGAAGCACAGGTCAATGAAAGAGGATTTATTCCAGGAACTAACGCTAAGGGAAATCTTCCTACTGTAGTTTCAATACCATTTTGAAAGTGTTTACGTTTCCTTAAAAATCCCTACACTGAAAAAAATCCCCACACTGACAATTTATTAAATATAGGCTCCATGTGAGTTGGATAACGATCATATTCATAGTTTAATACATAAGAGCACATGGTAATAGACTTATGCAATCCGGGCCCACACTCATACTACATACACCTAATACCACCATCCTTCATTTACCCTTTCAGTTTTGGAAACCAATACCCAAGAATCTTCAAACACTTTGAACAAACCAGGACTGAAACTCAAATTCCATTCCATGGAACAGGTTATCTCAAAGCAACATCTTCTCACTTTTAAAGATATTCAGGCACACACCAAAAAGGCCAGCTGTCAGAATGTTGTGACCAAGATACTCTAAAGCTTCTTCCATATCCAATACTTCTTTAGAAATACTTGTGGTCAACAAAAACACAATGAAAAGATTCAGTAAAGAACACAAGTTCCATAAAGGTAAGAGGAAGAGAAGAACCCTTTTTTTTTTAATGTTATACTCAAGTCCCTGGGACAGTATGTGACATATCGCATGTGTTCCACAAATAAATGCTAAATGAGTAATTCAAATCATACATACCACTACTACCATAATATATAAAATACACAACACTGTAAGATCGTGAAAGATCTTGCTGAAGTATCTAGCAACTAAAAGACCTCATTAACACAGAATCCATTCTTAGAAAATGCATCATATGCTTATAATCCTGAACCGTAACAAGTTTCTGAAAACATTCAGTTTCAAAAAAAAGTAAAAAAATTTGATAAACACCAAATATTTTTATATGAAAGTAAAATACAAGGCCTTATACACTTTTTAAAAAATGCTACAGTTTGTGAATTGAGTTTTCAGTGCAGTCTTAATGCAGCCAAGCAGCATTTTAAATGTATTTGAACAATGTAAAGAATGAAGAAATTTAGACAACTGTTTCAGAGTAAACAAACATAAGCATATCTCCACTCATATCACATCTTTATAAACATTTACAAGGTTGACATCTCAAAAAGTCTGCTAATTTTTCAGAACCAAGTTGAGATTCAAGTCAACTCAAAGAGCTACTCAGCAGTCACAAGTCATTACTTAAAACTAAGACCAATAGGGAAACAATAGTCAATGCAAGTATCATTGTGTTACATACCCTGACACTATACAGCTTAGCATCTCCAAATATCTCAAAAAAAAATAACACAATACAAAACAATTAATTTTAAATTCCTTTTGCTTAATGAATAAATATACATCAGTACACCCTTTTTGGAGCACATTATTAGATAACAAAGTACAGCAGCTACATAAAAGATTTACTACAATTTCATTATATCAAATACCTTCTAAAGATATCTGAGCAAAAATCCTGAAAGGTTGGATAACTTTTAAAGAGAACAGGTTCATCATAGTCTGTTCTAAGTCACTCACTTGGTTATAGAGGATTATACCAACTAGAGTATATTTATGTTACCAGCATAACGTCATCGACGTCATCAGGAACCAACACAGAAACCACATTCTTACTTTTAAAATTAAGAGTGAAAGAAGGCGTAAAAATCAAAACAAAACTAAACTATTCCACATAAGAATATCATAAAGTGGCTATCTTTCTTATGCTCAAGATCTGAAATTAAAAACTTCCACATAAATTCTTTTCATCTATTAAAACATACTTACAAAAAAGCTGCTTTTCCCATCAGATAAAATATTTGCAATCCATACCTAACTGATATGAGCAAGTGATTCCGATTCTCCTTGACAATATGCAGCCCTAAGCTACAACCCATTCCTAAATCTCCAACAATGCAATCTCTTCAGAGAGCTTTCAAAATTAGGGCAAACAACCCAAGTTAGTAAATGCAAAGGTTAACCCAAGTTAGTAAAGTCAACAGTTGCAAGAAACCTGTCCTGTCAGTATAATTAATGCAAGAAATGTAAAACTCTGAACTTTCTTACCAATCTCTCCTGCTGGAGTGCGAGGAGGGAGATAAGCTCTGCTGGACCTGTTGCTTTGTCCCTCCCAACCCTAAGATGCTACCGGCGCGCGAAAGCGCCTCTTCACTGGTTAAAAGTTTCTCTAAAGGTGGATTTCCCAGTCTGGGCGGCAGACTTGGCTGGTTCTGCAAAGTCCAATCCCCACTTAACCCCGGCTCAGGGGTATCTGGCCAACCCACTCGGAAGCAAAGCCAGGGCTGAGGACTCACCTGATGACCGGGCTGTAGGGGCTCCGGGAGCGGCGCCAGCTGCTGCTGCTGTAAGGACTAGGGGACACGTCTCCACCCCTCTCGTAAGAGCTGTGGCGGCTGTAACTGGGAGAACGGCGGCGGCTGTAGGGGCTCGGGGAGCGCGCCAGCCGCCGAGAATAGGGACTGCTGCCACCTCCTGCCGGGCTAGGGGACTTGCGACTCCTCAGGCTCTGAGAGGCCCTGTGGGACACCGGGCTGTCGTCCCGGGCTCCCAACGGGCTCAGGGACCGCTGCCGCCGCCTGTAGGCCTTGGGCTCGGTCTTGTCCTCCCGGTAGGCCTTGGGCGGCTCCTTGTAGGCCAAAGGCGGCTCTTTGGACGACTTAGTCCGGCTCCGGTGGGCTTTTGGGTCCCGGTCCTTGCGGCTGCTACTGCTGCTGGACGTGGCCGAGGCGCTTTTCCGGCGGCCTCCGCTGCTGCTACTGCTGCCGCTCTTGGCGGCCTCGGCCCGCTCCTCACCGCTGTGGCTGTGGCGGCTGCGCGACTTGGAGGCCTCGCCGCTGCCGCCGCCGCGCTGCCCGTCCCGCCGCCGGTGCTCGCGGTGGCGTTCTTTGCTGCGGCCACTGCTGCTGCGGCGGTCCCGGCGAGGCCGGCGCTCCGACCCCTCCCCTCGCCGCTGGGTGCCAGAGGAGGAGGCCGGGCTCCCGCCGCTGCCCCCCGTTCCCCCGGCAGCCGTCGCCGCCGTTGCCGCGCTGGCCCCCCCCAGCAGCAGCCCCTGCTCGGACTGGGAGCTCACATCCTCGTATTCCACCAGCGGGGTCACACCCCCGCCGCTACTAGCACCGCCACCGCCGTCCTGCTGCGGCTGGGGCAGCGAGAAGACCCGACGCTTCTCCGCCTCCTGCCCGGCACGGGGCCCGCGGCGCCGCTTCTGCCGCCCTCCTGGGCGCCTCTTGCCTCTCGCCAGCCGCTTGACCTCCAGAGGGGGGCCCGGGCTGAAGCAAGAGGAGGAGGCCGCGGCGGCGGCGGCTGCGGCGGCGGCCGTGCCGGGAGCAGCCAGGAAGAGCAGAGGCGGCGGGGGCGGCGGCGGTTGCAGGAGCTGCGGCTGCAGGAGCGGCAACAGCAGCGGCGGCTGCTGAGGGGACAGAAATCGCCTCCGCTTGCGGCGTTCCTCCAACTTCTTCTCCGCCCAGCTCAGGCCCCCGCCTCCCCCCAGCGCCGTGTCCGAGCTGCTCGGCATTGCCTAGAGCCCGCCGCAGAGCGCGGCGCGGGTGCGGCCTCCTCCGGGTCAGACCCTGGCCATCTCCCCCGCCGGAAACGGGAACGGCGGCGGACGTACACCGAGCACCAGAACCGGTCGGCAGCCTAGCCACGATAATCCGGGTCGGGACGCGGGTCCCTGGGTTCCAGGTCACAGTGGGGTAGGCGGCGGCCTCCGAGTCTGGGGTGAGCCGGATCGGCGGCAGGGCTCCCGATCGTGGGTCTGTCGTCCTCTTCTCTGCAGCAAAAACACCAGAGGCGCCGGGCGCTGACCTGCGGGGGAGTCCGGAGTCCTCCAAGTGCCCCCGGGGCTGGGGGAGCGGCCTCGGCCGCGCTCTCGACTCCGGCAGCGCAACGCGGAAGTACCACCCTCGGCGCCGCTTCACTCCATCGCGCCCTGACGTTGGGTGCGAGTTCAGGGGAGGGGAGTGGGTGAGACAACAACACGCCTCCGCCGCCGCCTCCTCCGCGT
>PVHY01011850.1:11506-46562 GCA_004024945.1 Uropsilus gracilis
AGGTAGCAGAGCAGCCCCTTTCCTCCGCTGGCCCCCTCCACGAGGAGGCTCCTGGTGTGCGCGGCCGGCCCCGGCGTGCTCCTCCCCTTCCCTCTCCGATCCTCGCCTCAAAGAGGGAGGGCGCCGGGACTTGCTGGTTGGGCCCTAACCTCCACAACCCCTCCTTTTCGCCTCGCTCCTCCGGCCTTTCCCCCTCAGTCCTGACGCAAGGCCGGGGCCGCGCACGCACGTCACGCTCCGCGAAAGACGAAGGTGAGTGGTGTCAGGGGCGAAGAAGGCGGGAGCAGAGTTGCCGCGCACTAGCGCGCTCGCTCCCGCCAGCGCTGGGTCGCCTGAACCGGAAGTGTCGTGAGGTAAAACCACCCCGTTTCCGGTGAGGGTGGGACGCAGTGTGAAGAAGGGTTAAAGAAAGAAGCTTCGTGCACCGCCCACTGCTGTCGTTTGAGACGCTCGCTGTGGTGGCATACTCTTCAGCCTGTTGCTTGTGTCCGTCTAGGGCGCGGTGACGCCCGGGCTCTCCTCAGGCGACGCTCCGCCTCGTAGGGTGAAAGCGACAGCAAGAATCTGAAGACACCGAGAGAATGCCGTTAGTGGCCTGCAGGACTTGATAGCACATCTACGCTCGACCAAGCCCAGAGGTTGGAGCAGCTGCGGGAGAAGAGAGGACATCCTGCAAAAGAGGGCAGGGGTGGCGCTTCCTTAAATTGGCTCACGTACACCCAGGTGTCAGGCCCCATCTTAAAAATACTTGGAAATCAGTCTCCACTTTCAGTAACACTATAGTTTACGTCTTTAAAAAAAAAAAAAAACTGAAACCTTAATTCTGGGAAGAAATGAAACGTCAAAGAAGAGCAACTGAAAAGCTTAGAATTATCACCAACGCTAGTTAATCCAAGTGACTTTTTCAAAAATGCAGTATTAATCTGCTCTATCATTCTATGTTAGAGGTTTATGTAGCAGTTCCTCACGTAACCAATTCCACTTGAGAATGTCATCTTCTGTTTTACACCTGTAAAGGAAACTTCATCCTTAGTAAATAGACGTCTTCCGGTTCATGCTACAAATAAACCATGCACTAAAAAGTTCGGTGGAGTTCTGTCAACCCACATATTTCTAGGGGATCCAGTCTTGAAGGTATTGAGGAAATAGGAATGAAAACAATAAAGGAAGCATTTTTGAACTCCCAAAAGGTACATGCATTGAAGTAATAATAAGTAATAAAGGTTTAAGTTAAAAGCAGCACCTTTAAAAGCTATCTCTATTAAGACAGTCTACTTGCTGGCATATACATAGCTTTGAAATCGCCACCTGTGACTGACTATTCTAATGTTTTACTCTTTGTGGGTTATAATTTATTGTCTCCTGGTTTAAGATAAAAAGGGGAGGACTGATGTCCCTTTGAACATAAATTACCTGATCACCTTGACTGTAAAGATTATTTTCCACAGTTTACAAATTTGGAGAGTGAGTCAGAGTCGATTGTTTTACCTAAAGCACAGTGCTACCAAATGTGGTTTTAAAAAAAAAAGAAGTTGGTAAAGTTTTTTTCTTTACTTACCTAGCAGGTCACATAGCACACCATGTTATCTGCTTTTAAAATGTCATCTAAGATTAAAATAAAAATCTTCTCAGCTGATAATGCAAACTATTTTCATAATAGAATGTGATTTGTCCTTGTCATGCTTGTTCTTTCTTAAATGTATTTAGTTTTCCACAGGCAACATGACAAGTGATGACATCATCCTGCTGTCTAATGAAATTTGTACTTATAAGTTCATGTTTTCTAGAATGTTCTAAGATACTAGATTTCTGAAATATATAAACATTTGGAATATCTCCATCACCAAAACATCAAATGAGGAAAAATTCTGAAGCATGCTTTTGTAGAAAGAGAAGGCAAACCTGAAACAATGGAAATTTTCGGTCTTATTGTAAGAACAAGGAGTGTGACTAGTGTTTACTGAGTGTCAGGCTTTGTGCTGAGTATATTTATTTTCTCATTTAATTCAACAACACCAATCAGTAGGATGATCATGATCATTGGTTAGCCCAGGGGGTGGTCCTGGGTTTATGCTACTTGTTCAAATGTAATTATTAATAGTATTCCCTTTCTAGCACTTAAGTCTCTAGTCTGGGTATAAATTATCTGATCATATTGCTTGTTAAGATTATTCACAGTTTACAAATTGGAAAGTGAGTCATAGATTGTTTTGCCTAACTATCCCAGATGTGGACCTGATCTGTCTCCAGATCCAAATGTTAATCTGTCTAGCTTTGTAGTTCTAGCCTTTTATTTAGATGTGTCACAGTAGTATCAGTGCTCCTGAGATTTATGAGACTGAGTATAGTAATATTTTTTTCATAAAATGTTCATAATGATTTCACTAGTAAAGCTCTATAAAGTGATAGATGTACTTCTCCTATGCTACTGTTTTACAGTTCAGAGGCCCATACTTGCTGTCAACCTTTTATAGAAGAGCAGTAACAACTTTTGTCCTTTGCTCTTAATTTTCTTTTCTTCTGGAAATCATACGCAGTGTGTGCAACTGTCTTGTGACTACAACACAACACTAATATATATTCATGATGGTTAGTTGAAAGAACGATTGGGTCTTGCTCCAAAAGGACATGGTAGATCCATCAAGCCAACCATGGAGTAAGAAACACATCTAACTATTGGTCCCTTTAAGTCCTGCTTTTTCTTGTCAAACCAAACTCCTAAATATTACAGTGTGATCCTGTGCTTCTATGGTGGATCTCATTATTTAATAGCATTCCTTCCTGTTCCTCCTAAATATAGCTCCATGCTATGGACATACACTACCAATAGGTCAGAGATGTTGCTAATAATGAATAATGAAATCATTATGAATAATGAGTTGTTATGAATAATTTTTGTGATTTTGAGGGGAGATTTGTTGGTCAAAAAACTTTGGTTTCACACCCTGGCACAGAACTACATATATTGAAATTGTGTTGACTAGTTATGCCTTATAGAGATAAATCATTAATTAAGGCCAAATTTAAAGGGGATATCCCTTATTGAGATAAATATTATTAATTTCCCAGGAATATCTGCTTCTTAAAGATAGTTGTTCAGGAATATTTAGAAGTTCAACAATGGAACAAGAATTCTTTTTGAATTATATCAGATTTGATGGAAAAGCCAACAAACATGAACAATTCGTTTGTTATGTTAAAATTTTGCATAAATAAGGTTATTATCTGCTAAGAGAAACTTGATGAGACAGACTAAAGAAGATAGTTTCTAACGTAACTTTTTTTTTTTTGCAGCAAAACTTAGTGTTTATTTGAATAACTGGATGTCTGCTATAGTTTAGATAAGTTAACATAGAAAACATCATCATAGATGGCAATACGATTATTTGTATGTAGATTACAGGAGAAGCAAATTTGATGGTTAATGAAAAAAATATTTTTGGTTTGGCATATATCAAGAGGAGTCTACACGACATCTCAAGGGAACTGATAGTGTTTAATATTTAAGAAGGTGTTCAATGTTAGAACATTTGGTAGTTCAGACCACAGGAAAGAACAAAAATATGAATGATGATTGTATGAAGAGTAGCTGCAAATGTTCACCTATGTAAATGAGTTAAGTAGGTATACCAGAATGAAAGGCAATAGGGAGCGGTAAGAACTATGGCAAGTGGACAGCAGGTGTCGAAGCTCTATAGAGCAACCTTTATTTAGTTCCAACTAAGTATTGCTATGTATAAATGTTGGTCTATTGCTATTAGTTCTCTCCATTTTACTAAGTCAGTAAAATTCCAATGAATAAGTGAACAATTAGGCTTTAAACACTTGCAAATTTACCTGAAATACTACTAGTCTAATTAGAATATTTCTATAAACTAAATATAGTTTGGAGGATTCCACTTTGAGAACTTTGAAAAGGAATGAGGGTAGAAGATAATGATGGAAAATGAGCAATGAAATGTGGCAACTCTGAATTATGAATTGAGGTCTTAAAATATAGCAATGCGAAGCTAATTGCTGAATCTGTAAATTGTTTTAATATGGTGGAGGCAAAAGGTAGATTATGTTGAAGATTCTTTAAAGACCTGTCTGTCCCATAAAGATTTTTTTATTTTTTTAATACTTTATTTGTATATATATTGCACATCTTTGTTTTCCCCCGGGGTTCACCCACATCACCTCCCATCCCTGACCTCTCCTCATCCTTCCCCTCCAGTTGTGTTCTTTAGCTTGTTTTGACTTTCCCTCTTGGCCTTTTGCTTGTTTTTCCTGTTACCCATACATTAGTGAAACCATTTGGTTTCTGTCTTTTTCTTTTTGACTTGTTTCTGCTAATATGATTTCTTCTAAGTACATCCATGTTATCTCAAATTGGTCAAGTTTGTCATTTTAAATTGATGGATAATATTCCATTGTGTATATATACCACATATTTTTCATCCATTTGTCTTCTAACAAAACTTTTTAACTAATACCATGAATCTGCTTGTAATTTTCTGAAAATAAGATTCCTGCTGTCAGTTTAAAAGTTCTGTATAGTCACCCTTATATTTGTTATCAGATGATTTTCAACAATTCAATGGGACAGACAATTCAATAGAAAATAACAGGTGGTTCTAGGACAACCAGATAACCACGTTAAAAAAAAAAAATATATATATATATATATATATGGACCCCAATCTTCTACCATATAGAAAATTAACTCAAAGTGAATCAGAGACCTGATAGAAGATTAAAGATATAAAATACTGAAAAGTAAATATGGGAATTAATCTTTGCAACTTTGCATTACACAAAACCTTACATGAAACACCAAAAGAACAAATGACAACTTGTACCAAAAGACATGACAAAAGGTAACAAAGAAAAGTTAAGCTTAACAAAATCAAAAGACTTTATGCTGCAAATAACACCACCTAGATAGTAAAACATACAAAGAAATTTGTATCTGGAATATATAAAGAACTCCTACAACTCTATAATGGAAATATAAGTTACCCAATTTAAAAATGGTTAAGGATCTAAATAGACATTTTTCCAAGGAAGAGATACAAATGATCAAAAAAAAAAGTTAAAAAAATATTCAACATCATTAGCCATTATGGAAATTCAGATAAAAATCCACCTTGAGGTATCATTTCAAACATCAAAATGGCTAAAATCAGTAAACAAGTTTTGTGGAAGATGTAGAGAAAATAGACTCCTCATACATTGCTGCCAGAAGTATAAAAGTGGCATAGCCATTTTGGAAAACTAGTAGAATCAAAATTCTACTAGTTATATATCCACAAAATATGAAACTATATCTCCATGTAGAAAACTTGTATACAAATGTTTATAACGATAGTAATTCATGGAAGCCAAAAGGTAAAGCGATTGAAGTACAATAAAGTATGCTGAAGTATAGTAACATAAGAAGTACAGCCCAGGGGTCTAGAAAAACTGTCAAGAAAAACTACCCATATAATAAAAAAGAAAAACTACACATGATTTACTGACTCAGTCTACTGGTTCAAAAATATACTTCATAATGCAGCCCAACTTCTCCTTGAATTTTCCTCATTCTGCCTTTGCCATGTCAGGCCTTGTACCACCCACCCAGATAGGCCACCCTGTGTATGTGAAGTGTATGTAACTCTTAACTCCCTGTGTTACTCAGCCTTTGGCTATGAATCCGGCACTACTAAATCTGCTTCTTGACAGCCCTTGTGTCCTTGTACCCTGATTGCCTGCTTACAGTTCAACAATATGTGACATGTCCTTGCAATATAGTATTTGTTCAGCAGTAAAAAGGAATGAATGTCTGACACATGCCACAACATGGATGAATTTTGAAAACATTTGTATCAATGAAGTAACACTTAGTTTCTTTTTTTTTAATCATCTGCTACTAGTGCAAAGTAGTACAGTATTATTCCCATTTAGCAGTTAAGGAAATTAAAGCTAAAGAGATAAGGTTGTGTACAGGCATGTGAACAATAATGTGAAACTGGAAATCCTAAACACAGAAGCACATTTTAAACTGTCTCTTGATTTATGTAAAGACAATCATTGAATGAATATGTAAATGTTATTCACCTTTACTTTTCCCTGTCTGAAATGGTTCTTGGCCTCTTTCCTGTGTCCCAGGAATAGCTAAAATTCCTGGTGGAAATCAAAGGATTTTTATTTTTATTTTATTTTATTTTTTGACATTAGGTCTCATTATGTTGCACGGGAAACCACAGATTCATGTTGCCCAGGGTACCACAGACTAAAGCGATCCCCAGCCTCAGCTTCCCCGGTAGCTGGGATTACAGGCACGTGCCACCATGCCCAACTATTTTTTGAGACTAGGTCTCACTATGTTGCCCTGTGTGGGTCTCGAAACTGCGGATTCAAGTATTTTCTAGTCTTAGCTTCCCTTCCTAGGGAATTTTTAGAGCTGAACAAAATCTTGAAAAATTAATTCTATCATTCAACCTATCATTTATATTTTTCCTTTTAATTCTTTTATTAACTATATATTTTTTTCTTATGCTCATTATAATTGGTAGAAACTGAGATTCATACAAATCAATTTCATATCTAAGGCTCTACTGCTAATTTGTAAAAGAAACTATTTTGTCTCCTCTCCACACTGTTTACATTAGTAGTTTTCAAATTCACATACATTCGAAGAGGTACATAGACTAGAAAAGTTTTGAGAAATTCAGATTCTGGACTTGCATGCTTTTAAAAGTGATTTGCCTGAGAATGTTCTTGTGGTCAGGTATTTTGCTGATCCTTTTTCTCTTACTTTACAAAACAAAGATAACAACTCTCACTTATTCTCTAACCTTAATGGTGCATTGCTTAAAACTGTAGGAACAAAGACAAACCAAGTCAGATTCAAAACACTGGTGTGGGGATTTTTTTAATCAAGACAATCTGTCTCATAACAGTAATATTCTTCTGACACGTGAACTATGTGTGGAGAGGGGGGGTCCATTAACGTTAAAAATTATTAATCAAAATATGTATATTTTTCTGTTTTAATTCCATATCGCTGATAGTGGAATTACAACATTACAGATAAAAAGGTCAACATATAAAATTCCACTAATAGGTGAGTCTAGTTAGGCTGGAGGTGGGAGTGGAGGTCCATTCAGATGGCTCAGACCCTTGGAGTAGAACTCTATTATACCCTTGCCATGGCCTAGGCTGCTAGCAGGAGTGGAAGGGGTAGGCTGAGTCCTATGCCACCAGGATCTTAGGGTCTCATGTCCTCGGATTCAGGAGTCTCAGGCAGTGAAAGCCAGCCTCTGCCTCCACGTGGGCAGGGGGTGGAACTGGGCACCTCTACGGGGCTGGCTCTGGGTCCCCCTGTGGTTTACTCCAACCTCAATCAGATCTGCACTAGGAATGAAAAATCCAATCTCTCCAGCTGCAGGTATAATGGAGAGGAAAAGAAGTACTAAGTGTCCTGGATATACTCACCACCTGGATAGGACAAGCAGCGTGTTGGGAACCACTGAGACAAGAAGGTGAGACCAGCAATTGAGGTGACCTGTCACATATTGTTGCCTGCATCATCTCTGGAACTGGGGAACCAAATCCCTGGTCCACAGTTTCGTGCAATGTGACTGAGGCTCCCTCCTTTACCAATTCATGGAGGAAGAAAGTCACAGAGATGTGGCTGTGACCCCCATGGTAAAACTGCTAACATGAGAGAGGAAAGGGGCTGGGCAAACCAGCTGTGGAAGTCTGTCCCCAGCAGGGAACTCCTCCACTGCCAGTGGCTGGGAGTTGGGCTCCCAAACCAACATATCAGGGCACACAAGCAGCACTATGTGACAACACTGGAAAGGATCCTGGAGAAGCTCACCGCACCACGTATTTGCCCGGCAGCAAGTTCCTGCCGTGCTAGGCCTGACTATCCATCAGTTACTAATGGAGATCTAAGCAGCCTCGTCTGTTGCTGTCCAGGAGTGCAAGTCTGCACCCAGGAAAAAAGAATATTATATTGTCCCAGAAAAAGAAAAAAACCAGTGGGTCGAACATGGACCAAGGACTTGCAGCCCAAGGAGTTGGAGTGACTGGAGGCGGGGAGCGGAGGAAAGGGAGTACAATATGGAAGAGAGGGTCAAACCTAAGGGGAACAACAGCCATACAAAGGTGACCAATAATAAGAGAATTACAGCTGGGCATGGTGGCGCATTTCTATAAGCTTCAGCCTGTGAAGCGGCTGGGGCTAGGGATTGCGGTTCAAGTCCCGCTAGGGGCAACACAGTGAGACCAAGTCCCAAAAAATAGCTGGGCATGGTGTTGCACGCCTATAATCCCAGCTACCTGGGAAGCTGAGACTGGGGATTGCTTGAGTCCGTGATACCCGGGGCAATGTGAGTCTGCGGTTCCATGGGCAAAAATAGTGAGACCTAGTCTTAAAAAAAAGAAAAAAAAGAATTACAAAATAAAAACTTGTTATAATAAGGTAATTGATAATGGGCTTTAAAGCAAAAAAGTATCTTAATATATTACATTAGGATAAAATTATATAAGGAAAATGGAATGGAAATAGAAATTCTAAGAAAAAAAGGAAGAATGTAAAATTCTCCGTATTGAAGTTTAGTGTGGTTTTTCTAAAATGATGATAATGTTTCAAATAGTTATAGTTGGAGATTCCTAAATATATTTGTAATATTAATGGTTTTATTTTTAATTGTTAAAATGTATACTATGATAGAAAATTGCATCATTATCAATTATTTAGATTTATAACAAAAATTAAAAATACCTACATAAAAAGGTGCAAGTGTTTATATAGGCTTTCAAAATTATCTTAGGGGGTATAGGCAAAAATGTCTGAAAGGCACTCCCATAGGCAATCCTCAGTAAAATATTGATGACTCATAGTTAATCCATTGCTAGTGTTAAAAAATCAAATCTACTGTATTAACATTTCTACAAATAAAAGAATACACTTGATATCATGAGTTCATAAAACAGAGGTTTCTGTTCCTATCCTTACATTTTGCAACCTTTCCTTTTCTTACACAATTCCTCTAGAACCCACAAACCAGGCTGCTGTATACTGAGTCTTCTGCTTAAAACTCAATTGCTCCCAATTGCTTATAGAGAAATTACTAACACTTTCATGAGGAATATAATGCTCTGCATGATCCAAATCCTTCTTATTATTTTAGAAGCTCATCTTTCTATCTGCTTTATCTCCTTCAACTCTAGATCTTCCCCAGGGTTTCATGTTTGAAATATTCACCCAAACTGCTATTCTCCTCTACATTTTATTTTCACATACATTCAGATCTTGATTTAGTATCACTTGAAGATCTTTCTGACATCCCACCAGTACCATCACTAAGGGTGGATGATATACTCTTCCTTTGTGTTCCTGGTTAGTGTCCTTCCCCATCAAGTATGTAACAATCATCTCTCTCCTTGTAGGTATCCTCCAATAGACTAGGTTCCAGACAGTAGGGAGAATGCTTACTTTATTCAACATCATGTTCTTAAGTCTTCCATAATTTATGGTACCTTGTGGTGCTGAATTAATATTTGGAAAATTAATAAATGGATTACTTGATATTGCTGATTCACCAATTAAAATAATTCCATTGAAAGTAACAACTGCTGTAGCAATCTTTACTGAAAAGGAAATTCATTGGAAGTCTGTAAAGAAGTCATGAATTGACAGGAAGCTATAAACCAGGCTTGGAAAATAGGCAAAGACCCAGGCAGATCCAGACAGCCAGAAGCTATTAAATAGCAGTAATAATCGGAATGGCACAACTACCTTTGTTTAGGGTACTACTCTCTTTGAGATTTAGCCTTAATGAACTTGAAGACAATCTTTCCACTACTGTTTAAATTAAATCTCATCACTTCCTTGTCACTTGGTCAAGGTTCAGCTTTCTGGAAAAGTGATCATTGGCAAAAAGCCATGTATCCATACCCAGGATACTAGAGGTAAGGTACATCAGGATATGGTCCTTCATACTTCCAGATTGGGAAGGAGGACATGCTTCCACAAAGATAATGAGGAATTGTCCTGAACAGGAAAAGGGTTGGATATGGTGAAGCTAAGAAAGTACAACTGTCCCTTACTACTGCCTACAACTAAAACAAAACCACACAGAGTGGTTTGTTTTGGTGCCATGTGTATATTTAGGACCTCTAGAATGGCTTAAAAAGTACTAAAGATGCATAAAAATAGATGTTTTAGGGAATCTTAAATAGTCAAATAAAATATTCAGTAATTCAGATGTGGATATGCTAGAAGTGTTATTTGATCTCAGTAAGGAAGCAAAAAAATTATGAGACATTTGAAACATCAGCTAAAAACTTAAATACTTTCAGTTGCACTATGAAAAACTTACTCAATGCTCAAGTTTTAATTACAGCACATAGTTCTACCTTTCTGTGAAAATGACCCTTAGAAATCCAAAGGATTTAGAAAATCAACAAATTTTAAAATGTCTACGAATTTTCAGGAAACCTTGTAGTAACTCATATTTGTTGAGAACCCAATGAGAATTCAGGTCTCATAAACAAAATGATTGGGTTTTACCAGCTAGGGAGGAAAGAAGCACTGAGAAAAACCAGTTAATCGTGTACTTGAAGAATTAAGAATGAAAAAAAAGTATTCACACAAAAACCACATCAATGTTTTAAGAAATTTTATTTATATCACTGCCAAATTTGCAAGCAAGATGTCCTTCAAAAGTGAATGGTCAAACTGGTACATTTCATACAAAAGAATACGTCCCAGTGATTAAAAAAAAAAAAAAAGAATTATCAAGACAAAAAGACGTGGAAGAACATTAGGTCCATACTGCTAAATGGAAGAAATCAAAGTGAAAAATGTTATACTCCTTGTGATTCCCGTGATGGCAAAAACATTGGGGTTCAGGGAGGAGGGTTAAATACATGAAGCAAAGGATATTCTTAAGGAAATGAAACTTTAAATATTTTATTTATTTTTTTTATTAATTTATTTTGTTCTTTAGATCACAACCTCTGTGGGTTTTTTTTTTGGGGGGAGGTGATACCACCCCTCCTCCCTCTGGTGCCCCTTCCTTTCCCTCAAACCCCACTCTTTGTTGTTTACTAGTTGTGCTAAGTCCATTAGTCTCTTTCCTATGGCAGTGTCCTTTCACTGGGTGAGGGACTGTGTTGTTGGAACCAGGTGAGTCTTGCTGGTAGGTTTTCAGTCTTAAGTTTACGTTGAGCGGCCAGGCTATATTCATTTGTGATCTGTCCATGTTTTCTTGTTGCAGGTCGTCTTCTCCAATCCCATCTCCATTGCTTTGCTGCTATTCCTTATGGCTCTGGTGTCAGATTTAGGGGGTCTCGCCCCGGTCTGTGTTGGTCAAGAAGTTTCTCTGTGAATACAGGCGTCTGTGAATGGCCTTTGAAGATCATCTCCTCTGCTTCATTTTGCAGTTTTGATGTGGGGCCGATTACCCCATCTTTGGTCATCCTCTCCTCTCCTGTAATGTGGGGAGGGTGTGCTGCTCTCCTTGAAGGCATCTCCAAAATGAAGTCCCGGGTCTTCTTTGCTGGGCAAGTCCACAGGATTGCATGGTGACATCGTGTTTTCACAGTTGTTTCTCTTGTCTTGCATGTACTGGTTCTCTTGTTTGTCTATCTGCTGTGTTCAGCTCAGGCTTGTGGGCTGGATTTTTGCATGATCCCTCACCCGTTCTCATGGTCCCTCACCCGTTCTATGTTGGGGTTGGTGTTGCGCATATTCTTTGTCCTCTGAAGTTTAGCTGGAGTAAGAGAGAAATGGAAGGAGCTCCCCCAGCCCCACGCTTGGCACCGGTAACTCCCAGTGCGGGGGCGGGCCCAGATAGCCAGGCTGATGTCCTTCCATGCTCCCCTTGGGCCAGGAGCAGAGGGCACCTTGGCTCTGCTGAACTGAGATACAGATGGCTGCCCTGTGAAGCAGTCATCCACTGGCAGGTGGGAGCTGCTCCTCCACCCCATCCCTCCAGGGCCTACCCAGATGGGGGACTTACTTGAGAAGCCTGACCCCCCTCGCTCCCTGCTGGCAAGCAAAACTTGAAATATTTTAATGGTAGATACATAACATTATGTATTTGTCAGTATCCCTAAGCTATGGAATACAAAGAGTAAACCCTAAACTATGGAATTTAATAAGGACATATTAATAATGGCTTTAATTTAACTTGTTAATAATTGTAACAAGCATTCCATACTAATGACAAGATGTTAAAGAAGCAACTGAGAGAAGGGTATAAAGGTACTCTATACTTCCACTCAGTTTTTCTATAAAAATAAAATAGTTCAAAAGTTAACTTTTAATAAGAGAAAAATGCAGTTATAATGTTAAGATGCCTCTGTCATGTTTATCATATATTTATCTGTGTTTAGATAAGCTTGTCACAGTGCCTAATTTTATTAGTCACAGCCTAATAAAATTTGGTATTTTCTTCACAAGTGGAAAATGAAACACTGATTTAAGAATAAAAGTAGATAGACATAAACACACAATTGAATATTCTGTTAACCAACCTTCAAGATGATTGCTAATGTTCTTCATTTCCTTTTTATTGTTGTTTTAAGTCCCAAAGTTTTGCAATATTTGTTACACAGCAATAGATTAATAGTATACTGCCCTTAAGGAAAGATTATTCAGTAGATGTATTATTCAGTAGATCTACATCCAGTTTATTCAGTAGATCTACATCCAGAAGTAAAAATTTGAAGATAAATGAAAAACTTTGAATTTGCAGAACTTTGATACCGCTCTGGATTTGAGATATGAGTATTTAGGAGGGAAGCAAAGAGAAGTGAGACAGAACCAGAATGATTTGGAAGTTTGTACTGAACAGAGCAACTGCTGCCCATATCCTGAAAGGCCAAATAGTTGGTAGCCAGGTGATCATACTTGGATGGATGGTTTTGGAGTTTGGGGGAAATAGGATAATTCTTTCTCAAGAACTGCCTATAGAGCACTAAGTGTACCAGTAGGGAGTTGGTATAGCAGGAAAAAAATGGTATTTTGCCATATGAGAAGCTTCTAACATAAATTCCAGCAATTTGACTTGTGTACTCAAAAGAGAGCTATCGAATGAGAAGCTCCTTTGTATGGGAATTGCTACACAGATCTAACATAAATCTAATGGTTGCATCTAAAAAATTTTTTTTACTTCGCTGATATATAATTTATGCATAATAAAGTGGCAAATATATAAAGCATGTAATCACTACACAATCAAAATAAAGAATCTTTCATTTAGTGCAGCTTTGTATGCAATTTCATTACTACGTTGCAATCAGTTCTCTCCATTACCACCACCTTGCTCCAGGCAACTAACTAACTAGATACATTTTCATGTTCTAGAATTTCTGATGAATTTAAATTATAATGCAAATGTCTCTGACTTCCCTTGTTCAGCATAGCATTTTTGAAATTCATCAAGCTACAGCTTGTATCAGTAATTCATTTCATTTTACTGCTGAAAACTCTATTGTAAGGGTAAATCAATTTTGTTCATCCATTCACCTATGTTGGACATTTGAATTGTTTCCTGTTTGGGGATATTATCAATAAAACTAGTTTGAAATTCATACCCCCACCAATAAAGTATCAAATAGATTAGTTTTACTGCCCTGAAAAATGGAATACTCATACTCCCCTCAACTCCCTGAAAATCACTGGTTTTTTTAATATTGTTATAACTTTACCTGCTCCAGAATGTAGTGGAAATTATTTTGCCTTTTCAAATCTTAGAGACTTGTATTTAAGATTTATTTATGTCTCTTCATTGCTTGGTAGCTCATTTCTTTTCATTGAAAAAATATTCCATTATATGGATGTACCACAGTTTGTTATGCATTCGTCTGTTGAAGGATATATTAATTGCTTCCATTTTTATCATGATTATTAATAAAGATGATATAATCAATTATGTGCAGATTTCTGTGTAGAAATAATGTTTCAACCAGATTTATGCCTACGAATGCAATTGTTGGGTCATATAGTAGGATTATGTTTATTATACTATTTTTAGCTTAGCTTTGTAAGAAACTGCCAACATGTACATTTTCCATTTCACCTGCAATGAGTGAGAGTTTCTGTTTTCCAACAGCAAGTATTGTCAGTTTTTTTTTTTTTTATTTTAGGATTCTAAAAGGTATGTAATGGCCTCTCATTATGTTTGTTGTTGATGGTGTTTGGTTTGTTTTTTTTGTTTGCTTTTGGTTGTTTTTTTTTTTTTTTTTTTGTTTTTTTTTTTTTTTTTTTTTTTTTTTTTTTGAGACTAGGTTTCTCTATTTTTGCCTGTGGAACCGCAGGCTCATGTTGCCCAGGGTACCACAGACTCAAGCAATCCCCAGCCTCAGCTTCCCATGTAGCTGGGATTTTAGGTATGCACCACCATGCCCAGCTATTTTTTGAGACTAGGTCTCACTACGTTGCCCCGAGCTGCACTCGAACCACGATACCTAGCCCCAGCCGCTTTTTGCAGGCACGGACCACCATGCCTAGTCCTTTCATTAAATTTAAATTGAAGTTTCTTAATGACTAATACTATTGAGTATGTTTTCATATGCTTACTTACCATTTGTGGTTTTTTTTCCTCACATGAATTTCCCCTCCATTTCTGTTGTTTTTATTTTTTTAGAGACCAAACAGTTGCATAGATTTTTATTTACTTTTATTTTGGCAAAAATGGCTAGGAACGTAGATGGTTGATTCAGATGCATGTTGCCACCCCACACCCACCACCAAAGCACGCATTGTCCTGCATCATAGTCCATAGTTCTGTGATCCACATTTTAAAAATTGTGTCAATTTTCATATTGCTGGTAAGTTCTTTCTATAGTTTTGATACAAAGCTCTTGGAAATCTGTGTTTTACAGATATTTTCTATCTGAGATTTGTTTTATGATTCTTTCACTGAATAGACAATTAAATTTTTTTGTAAAGGACAATTACCTTTTTTTTTTTTTGTAGATCATACTTTTAGTGTATCTGAAAATTTATCACCAAACCTAAGGTCTCCTATAATTTATCTTCTGTTCTCACTAGAAGTGTTATAGCTTTGAATTTTAAAATTAAGCTTATGACCCATTTTCAGTTTATTTTCATGATAGGAATATGAAAGCATTTTTAATGTTTTATATTCTTTAGGTTCATTACTAGTGTTTAGAAACACAATTGACTTATGTATTAACTTGTTAACTTGATATATTCAATTAATATATCAATTCTATTAAGTTGTTGGTAGATTCTTTAGGATTTCCGCAAATATGATCATATCTCTAATAAAAGATTTTAACTCTTCCTTTTCAATTAGCAATTCCTGCATTTTCAGGGAAGGGAAGAGCACAAAAGATTAAGATGATGGTTCACAGCTGATATGGTGGTGGGAGAACTCCAAGGAATACAATGATATAATATATACATATATAATAAAAATAAATAAAATTTTAAAAATAGTTGTTATAATTTTATTTATTTATTTATTTATTTATTTATTTATTTATTTATTTATTTTTACTTCTAAGAGACTTGATGTCCTATATCATTTGTTCTTGAAAACAATCCAGATGCACTGGAGAAGAAAGTGTATTTATTTGCTGCTAGCATGGGAAATTATAAATATCCAGTAAATAAACCTGACCTAATACTTCATTCAGGGTCTTTATTTCTTCGTTAATTTTCTGTCTGGATCCTCTATTCCTTTGTGTCAGTAATTTGTTGAAGTCTCTAATGATGATGGCGCTTTTGTTGTTGTATTGTTTTAGGACTGTTAATTACTGCTTTAAATAATCAGGTGCTGCTATAGTTGGAGCATATATATTAAGAAGTGCAATAACTTCTTGGTAAGTTGTTCTGGTGATCACTATATAGCATTCATCTTTGCTCTTGATTACCTTTTTAATTGGAAGTCAGCTTATTGGATATCAAAATAATAATTCCTGGTTTACTCTGACTTATTAGCAGATAGAACCTTACAGTATGTATGATCTATTATTTTTAGTTTGTTTTTGTCTTTTTTGTTGTTGTTGTTACTAGGTCTCACTATTTTTGCCCATGGAACTGCAGGCTCACGTTGCCCGGGGTACTACGAACTCAAGAAACAATCCCCAGCTTCAGCTTCCCAGGTAGCTGGAATTACAGGTGTGCACCACCATGCCCAGCTATTTTTTTTGGAACTAAGTCTTACTACATTGCCCCGAGTGGGACTTGAACCGTGATCTCTGGTCCCTGCTGCGACTTCCTAGGCTGCTGCTTACAGGCACATGCCACCATGCCCAGCCTGTCTTTTGGTTTTAAATGAATCTCTTGTAGCCTATTGAACCATGCAAACCCTTGCAAAGGAGCTCCAGCTCACTCTTGCCCCAGCCTAGGCTGCTGGCAGGAGCCAAGGCTGCAGGCAGGAGCAGAGCGCCAAGGATGAGTCTTATGCCACTGGGGACCTCAAGGTCTCAGGGACTGCAGGTTCTGGGATCTCAGGCTGGGAAGCTGACCTCTGCCTCTACGTTGGCAGGGGGTGGGGGTTGAGCACCTCTGCTGGCCTGGGGTGGGGGAGGGTCCCCTCCAGTTTACTCCAATCTCAATAAACCTGCACTAGGAATGAAAAAATCCAGTCTCTGCAACTGAAGATACAATGCAAAGAAAAGGAAATAATAACGGTCCTGCATACACTCACCACCGGGGTGGGACAAGCACTGTGTTGGGAACCACTGAGACAAAAAGGTGAAACCAGAGACTAAGGTGACCTGTCACCGATTTCTACTCTCATTGTCTCTGGCACTGGGGAATCAAACCCCGGGACCACAGTAACGTGCAACATGAAAGAGGCTCCCTCCTTTACCAATCAATGGGGGAAGAAAGCCACCATGAGTGGCTGTGGTCCCATGGCAGAACTGCTAACAAGAGAGAGGAGAGGACCTTAATCAACCACTTGGGGAAGTCTGCCTCAGCAGCTAACACCTCACCACCATCAGCTGGAGTTGCATTCCCAAACCCAGATATCAGAACTGCATGGCACAGAAGCAGCAGCAATTGACAGAAAGGACCATGGAGAAGCGCACCACATAGTTGCCTGACAAGTTCACAATATGCTTGGCCTGACTATCTGCCTCAGCTACTTCTGGAGACCCTAACAACCTCATCTATTGCTGTCCAGGAGTGCAAATCCGCACCCAGAAAAAAAAGGACATAGTTCTAGAAAAAGAAAAGACCAGCGGGCCAAACATAGACCAACAGCTTGCAGTGAGGGCAGTTGGAATGACCAGAGAGGGGAAGGGGGGAAGGGGGTGGGAAACAAGGGGTACAAGTACAACCATGCAAACATGACCAATATTTTACGATAATTATAAAATAAAAAAATTATAAAAAATAAATGAGCCTCTTGTAAACAATTTATTTATGACTGGAACTTTTTCACCCACATTGTTAGAATGTGTCTCTTTATTGGTGAGATCAAACCGTCAAACCATTATTGATTTAAACTCTTATTTTCAGTCATTTTGCTTTTGTTTTATTTTTCCTTTGTTTATTTTTTTCCAATTTGTCTCTCTTAATGGATGACTTTATCTATGGGTGTCTAGTCTAGATTTTTGGTTAATGGCTACCATGGGGGTTTTACATAAAATTCCTATTGTTTTAGGTCCCATATTAGAACTAGTGTCTGCTCTCATCTTTAACTATATTAGTTCTATCCATCTATTCCTTCCCCTTAGTGTTTGATGTTGTTAACGCATAGTATTCTTGCTCTTGGTGCTGGTGTTATATTGCTATTGTCATTTTACTAAATGGCTTGTGCTTTAGTTTTTTGGGGTTTTTTTTTTTTTTTTACTCATTTTAGTATTACTTGAAGAGTAGGTCTGGTGGTAGCAAACCTCATTAGCTTCTGTTTGAGAAAACCTGAATTGTATTTTTATACTTAATTGATAAATTTACAGGACAGAGAATTCTTGGCTGAATGGTATTGTCTTTTAGGATTGGGATTCTTGCCTGGAGCATGTTTGACCTGAAACTCAGGGAAATTTTAATTTGGGAATCATTTTAAGTCTTTATTTTTTCCTTGCTTCCTGCAAATTTTTTTGCTTTGATTTGTTATAATTTTACAATGCTGTGTCTAGCTATAGATCTTTTGGTATTAAAGAATGTAGGTGCTCTCTCTGTTTGTTGGATATTAATTGATTATAGAGTTTTGGGAAGTTTTCATTTATAATTTTTTGGAATAGGATTTCTACTATTTCTTTTTCCTCTCTTGGGAGTCTCATCAAATGTAGGTTTCCTCTTCTAACTGAGTATTTCTCATAGAGTTTGCATATCTTTTCTTTGTCTTTGATTGACAGTCTTCTTTGAAATGTGTAATTTGTTAATTTGAGTCCTACAGCTGATATTCTTTCTTCTGCCCTTTTGGTTCTATTTAAAGCATTAAGTTTGTCTGCATTTCACTTAGGATCTCTTTTTGTTGTCTTTTTATGCATTTAATCTCTTTAGTGAAGAATCCCCTGTTCCTGAATCTTCTTTCTGAGATCTTGTATCTGCTTTTCTGTCTCTGATTTATCTTTCAGTAGCTCATTTAACATTTTTAATATTATTGTTTTTAAGTTATTGTCAGATAGTTTCTCTTCTATCTTTTTTTTTTTTTTTTAGACTAGATCTCGCTATTTTTACCCATGGAACGGCAGGCTTACGTTGCCCTGGGTATCACAGACTCAAGCAATCCCCAGTTTTAGCTTCCCAGGTATCTGGGATTACCTGCACATGCCACCACACCCAGATATATATATATATTTTTTTGGAACTAGGTCTAGATACGTGCCCCCAGGGGGACTCGAACCGCAATCTCTGGCCCCAGCGGCAGCTTCCTAGGCTGCTGCTTATAGGCATGCGCCACCATGCCCTGCCTCTTCTTTTTAATATTTATCCCAGAACTTCAATAATAACTTTGATTTCCCATCGTATGTTGAGATATTCTTTGTTTTCTGGGTTTGGACAAGGATATCAACTTATAGTTACTTAGGTGTATGTAACTGGGATTTATTTTTCTTTGTCGGCCTATCTTACCTTGGTGCGAGGTGGAGGTAGGAGGGAGGTTTAGGGCTTTCATAGTTGATCTTGGTTTGAGAAGTGTTGTTGAAACCCGGTGTGAGAGGCAGACAAACTAAACTTATAAGGGAAAAGCTGTTACTGTAAAACAGTAACTTTAAAACAGTCACTTCTAGGTTCTTTCTGACCTGCATGTCCAGCAGTTGCAAGACAGATCAATTTAAGGCAAACAGGGTTTAATTTACAAGGGAGAAAGAGAAAAGAAGCAAGAATCACTGATCCTGAAGCCGGGAACCCAGTATGGGCAGCATTAAAATTTAGGCATTGATGCCCTTAACTACAACACAGAGGTAAAAGAGGCCTAAAAAGGAAGGGTACTTTTACTTTGTTGCAAATTCCGGGTGTGGACCCAGAAGAGAGAATGTATCACCTGGAGGGTGTGTAAAGAGAAATTGGAGCTTTTGGTTTTTAAGAGAAAGGGAAAAAAAATAATAACAAAAATAATGAGGAAAGGAGCAAAGACTAGAGGAGACAGACTTTGGGAGGGAGGAGAGATGGGAATGGGCCTCACCAGGGGAAGCTCCCTGGAAGAGACAGTTGGTGGTAGCAAGGAGACATGGTGGCTGGCACAAGAGTAGCCAATTTGGAGAGTGTGACAGCGCAGCAAGGTGGCATAGTGAGCTGGTACCTGGAGATGGCCAGGGATTTGGAAAGCTGGTTTGTGCATCAGCAATTGTGGAAGGAATTTGAAGAGCCTTGGAGAAGTAGAGCAGCGCAGAACACTGGAGAAGTGAAGACCCCAGAGAAAGACTGAACTTTGTGAAAGTGCCTACCTGAGGTTTGGAGGGGCAAAGGGGCACCATCTTGGGCATGTGTTTGGGACTTTCGAACTAAATGGTGATTAAGGCAAGATAGTCGACCACTTATGGCTTTGAAAACTTTTTGTTTTCCCCGTTAATCTCCCTTGTAAATAAAACCCTGCTGTTGAACTACATTTGAGTGGCAACTGCTACACACAGGTGAGACCGATTTGGTAAAAAAAAAAAAAAAAAAAAAAAAGCTAGGCGGCAGAAGCTGCATTTTAAAAGGTTTTTTTTTTTTTTCCTATGGTTTGCTAGTTGACAGCTTGTGCCTCCTTTTGATCCAGTTTCACTGCTAAAATGTCTATGCACTGTAAAGGGAAAAGAGGAGAAAGTTGGGAAAAACTGATGACCTTGGTCCTACAAAACAGCAAGGGAATCATGAGATACTTGTAAATGTTTATGAGCCATAAAATAAGAATTCTTGATATACCAGTTAAAAGTTATATAGGTAAACAAGAGCATGGTTAACAAACTGAGGTACTTATAGGAGTAAAGCAGGGAATATAAATGAAAAACAGGGTTTGGGTGTTGGTGTTTACCTTGTAGATATGATGAGAACTGTGGTGTACTAGTAAAGTACACTAGAGAACTGTGGTGTACTAGTAGGTGCTTGCTCCATGTGGATAGCACAAGTACTTGACCAGCTTTCTCAGTTCTCAGGAGACAGATCATATTTGCCATATACTAGATTAGGGTCCTCCCTAAATTCATGTGCACCTGGAACTTCATAATGTAAGCTTATTTGTAAGTAGGGTCTTTGCAAATATAATTAGATATGAAGTTATACTGATGAGAACAATCCTAATTAAAAATGGCAACAATTATTGTAATAGGTCATTTAAAATAGGTAAGTTTATGCTATTGATACTGAAAGGTCTTTGTTTGACTTCCATGAATTAATCCTACAAAAATGTTGAAAGAGCAAAGAGCAGTTTTCAAGCAAGAAAGGTTTACTGTGAATTATCCAATAGGGGAGGGGCTGCAGCTTCCCACAGCCACATTCTCAGTTTAAGAGCAGCAAGGGTGTGTGGAGGGATTGTGTCTCCTTATTTTATGGAGTTTATCATTAGGGAAAGGTAGCAAGAAAGCAGAGTATTGGTTGAATACATTTTTGTGATGAGGGCATTGATTAGCTGGGGTTCTGTGGTTTTCAACAACAGGAAAGTAACCATGACCAGGTTAATCTAACAATACTAAAAAGGACCTGGTATAGGGGCACTGTAACAATTATCTGGACAAGGGTGGGTCCTAAGTCTTATAAAAAGGAAAATTTGAATAAGGAAACAGACACACAGAGGGGGAAAACAATGTGAAGAAATTTAAGTGATACAGTTCATGGAATGCCAAGGATTACTGGCAATCACCAAAAACTTGGAAGAGGCAAGGAAGCTTCCTTCCCTGGAGTTTCAAAGGGAGCATGACCTTACCAGCATCTTTGACTGTAGATGTCTACTCTTTGAAATAGTAAGGAAATAAATAAACCAACTAAAGTCCAAAAAACTATGTTTAGAGTCAGATCTAGCTCCAGGCAGTCCATTTGCAACCTCTGCAATAAACTAACTATAGTAAAGGGTTATGACTAATAGAAATGATAAGGGAGATAAATGAACTGAGATGTGATATAAATGTGCTAAATCCTCATTTGTCATCAGGAAGTAAAAAGAAAACATCTAGGGTATATTAATTTTGAAATAGCAAGGAAATGATTTAAAGTAGTTGCATCTGATAGTGGTACCGAAGGTTGAACACAGGTAGTTAGTTGATTTTGTTATGTTATTTGCTTTTGAAAGGTAGATAGCTTTTACTATTAGGCTTGCCAGCATGTTGCTCTACAGCTAAAGATAACAAAATTTTCCTGTCAGTAATGATGGAAGTGGCCATTAGCTGTGAAGAGTTTGGAGGAATAGCAAAAGTTGCTGCTTCTCTCTGGAGGAAAGTAGGTCTTAGGACCATTGAAAGAACAACCAGAATGTATAAGTTTTCATACTTCTATGTTTCTCAGAATTTTGTGGATATTATGAGAATCCTATTCTATGGAATGCTTTAGACTATGGGAATGAAATTACTGAGTAGTGCAATTCCATTATGTTTTACAGTGTTGAGAAACTAAAGTAATATATCTGATAACTTCATTTTTTTTCAATAAACATGATATTTTAAATTTTAATATACCTTTTTTTATACTATTTTATTTTGTTCTTTAGGTTACAACCTCTGTGTTATTATTGTTTTCTTCCTCCTCCCTCTGGTGCTCCTTCCATTCTCTCAAACCCCACCCGTCGTTGTTTATTAGCTGTGCTGAGTCCATTAGTCTCTTTCCTATGTTAGTGTCTTTTCTCTGGGTGAAGGACTGCATTGTTGGGTCCAGGCGAACCTTGCTGTTAGATTTTCAGTCTTAAAGTCTGTGTTGGGTGGTCAGGTTATATTCGTTTGTGATCTGTCCATGCTTTCTTGCTGCAGGCCGTCCTCTCCAATCCAATCCCATCTCCATTGCTTTGCTGCTTTTCCTTATGGCTCTGGTGTCAGACTTAGGGGGTCTTGCCCCCAGGCAATGTTGGTCAAGAAGTTTCTCTGTGAGTTCAGGCTTCTGCGAGTGGCCTTTGAAGATCATCTCCTCTGCTTCAGTTTGCAGTTTTGATGTGGGGCCCATTATCCCCTCTTTGGTCATCCTCTCCTCTCCTGTAATGAGGGGAGGGTGTGTTGCTCTCCTTGAGTATATCTCCCAGGTCTTGGCCCAGTGAGCGCAGAAGTGCGCATGGTGACATCGTGTCTCTACGGTTGCATGCACTGGTTCACTTGGTTGTCCATCTGTTGTATCCAGATCAGGCCTGTGAGCTGGACTTTTGCCTGGTCCCTCACCTGTTCTATGTTGGGGTTCGTGTTGCGCATATTCTGGTGGTGACTTCATTTTTTAAATTATCAACAAGAAACCTTCAAAGTGAAATCTGTATTTCACAGAGGTATCTGTACCCTTCAATGACCGATATAGACATATCTGATGAGATTTCAAATGTTAAATCAAAGGAATCAATCCCTGGAGATTGCACAAAGTGGGAAATCACATGTAGGATTACACCCAATTTATCTTGAAATTTTTGTTCCTATAATAGCCTATTGACACATTAATAGTATGCATTCACATGGAATTTATAAGTTTAATTTCTATATTTAGGTAGTTATTCAAGATCTATGGGTTGCTTTTTTAAGAACATTAAGAAATTAAGTTACAGTTAATCTTAAAAACGGGTTTATCATCTATTTTCTCTAAGACACTAAGGAACTGCTGGACCAATACCCAGACTATCTCCCTTAAACTATTCTCCACATGCGTCTTGAGAGACCTTACTCAAGGTGAATCTATTTAAGGCCTAGATTCAACTGAAATTGTTTAATAAATCACCACTGCCTTCATGACAAAGTTTAGTCTTTCTGATAAGGGGGCTGTGGTGAAATTGGGGGTCATGGTCCCTAGTTTTGGTGGTGCTGCATTAGACTAGCACCCAATGTGCCTTGGTGGGTGGAGACTTGGAGAAGAGAGACCAAGCCTTCTCGTGATGGGATCAGTAAGAGGAGATTTAAGGAGTAGAAGACAGACACAAGAGGGAAAAGACTGGAGCAGAGAGGAACAACAGGAGCTGCCAGCTGCCTGGGGCAGGCAGGGTCCAGGTCCTACCCTGGGCCAATGGGGAGCCCAGGAAAGCATGTTGGATAAACTTGTGACTTGTAAGCAGACTTGGAACTTTAGTACTTGAGAACTTGGTTAACTTTGAAACTGCAAATTAACAGGGTTTTATTTACAAGGAAAATTAACCAGGGAACTGAAAACTCCTTAATGCCACAAGTGGCCAGTTACTTTACCCTAAGTACCATTTAGTACGAAAGTCCCAAACACATGTCCAAGATGTGCCCCTCCAAACCTGCATGCACCCTGCAAAGTCCAGTCTTTCTCCAGTATCTTCTCTTTGCTTCTTCTCTCTCCAGCATTCTGAGCTGCTCTGCTTCTCCAAGGCTCTTCAAACTTTTCCAACAGATGCTGATGCAAACTCAGTTTCCAAATATGCCCCCCTGGCTGCAGCTCCTTGCACTTACTTTACCAGGCCCACCTTTGGCAGCATCTGGCCAAATTCATCAAGCCTGCCCTCAGCAGCCCCTTGTCACCTCCCTGCCTGTCATTCTAGCATCCGACTCTACACCAGCTACTTGTCTGCCAGCCACTCTGCAACCATGGCTCCTTTCCACCTCCAGCTCACTCTTCTAAGGGGATTTCCCTGGTAAGGCCACATGAGCCTGTTCTATCAATCTGACATTCTCATCTCTCCTCTTCCCTCTTGTCTCTGCTCCCCCTCCCCCTTTTATCTGTTCTTTGGTGCTTCTTGCTTCTCACTTCAGACATGGGGTATTTTGGCACCCATACAATTTTCAACTGCGTCACTACCCTGTATCAGAAAGAATGCTGAAGCTGTGCCTTTTTGGAGAAGAATTGAAGATGCTATCCTGGTTTGCTTGTTGGATTTTAATCTTCCATTTCTGAAGAAGGATTGACAGCACCATCTTGACTTCTGGTGTGAAGTGAGTAACTGTGCCTTTGGAAAAGGAGCGACAATGCCATCTTGACTTCTTCATGTGTCTTAAAAGTGAGGTGGCTACCATTTTGTGGACACACATGGCTGCTTCAGCCATGTGCAGTTTTTTAACTAGAGACTGAACTGATAAGTTCAGTTGGTTGGTAAGATTACCAAAGGAATTCCTTGTACCCTCAGTGACTTTTGTTTTGTCCTTTTAATAAATAAATCTGTTCTTGCCTCCTCTTTTATGTGGTCTTACAACTGCTTGTGCAGGTTAGGGCGAACCTGATAAGTGGCTGGATTAAAGGGCAGCGGCTCCCTGTTTGTAAGTTTATTTTTTTATTTTTGAGACTAGGTCTCGCTATTTTTGTCGATGGAACTGCATGCTCATGTTGCCAATGGTACCATGGACTCAAGCAATCCCCAGCCTCAGCTTCCTGGGTAGCTGGGATTACAGGCATGTGTCACCATGCCTAGCTATATTTTTGGGACTAGGTCTTGCTGTGTTGCCCGGGATGGGACTGGAACCACAATCCCCAGCCCCAACTCCATAGGCTGTCGCTTACAGGCATGTGCCACTGTGCCTAGCTCTGTTTATAAGTTTAATTAAGCACCCCATTTTGTCTCTTTTGTTAACTGATTTCATTTCTTGCTCTAATCTCTGCTCACCTTTCTAGCCTCAGTTTCAGCTCTCCGATCAAAATTTGGTGTTTGCTGGTCCTTGAACTCCTGGAGATAGAGTTCCTTCTTTGTTCTCTTTCCCATGATTAACTTACCCACAAAAACCTCAATTTTTCTGTCCCACCACGAAGGAGGAACTTTTTTATACTCCCAAAACTGTATTGGATATGATCTTGGGTTTACCCATAGCATGGTCAACATTATCATCCCACCTTAATTTCACTATTGAACTTGTAATCCATAAAAGATAGTCTTGATGAAAAAGTATCTCTTTTTGTTTCTAAATAATGACTTCAGTTCTCAGCTCATTTATAAATCTGTCAAAATACCAAATCAAATGAATAATCAAGCCCCTGCAAGTCTGCCTAACCCTCCTTAAATCCCTTCACAATTCAGTTGTTCTCTTCCTATTTCCCAGGGTTTGTCACAGAATTGTTAATATTAAAGTTATATAAATCAAGCAGAAAGAGATAATAAATTCCTATCCAAAAAAAAAAAAAGAGAATTTTTCAATCTCCTAGAATAATGCACTCAGTCAGTTCTGCTAACATGATTTTGAATGACTTGAAAACAAGCTTTCTAAAAGTTGGAATAATATTCCCATTGTTTGGCACATTGTATAAAATGGAGCAATCTCTACATTTTTATTCCTACTGCTAATATTTTAAAAAGTCTTGATTTCCATTCACTTACTAGCAGGAACTTATAAGTAGAAACTTATATGAGGTTATCTTGCACAACATTTTAATTGAGAGTAACAGGATTCATGAAAGTTAAGCAGTTCGCCCCATATAATAGTAACTTGTAAAATGATAAGAATTTATAAGTCAAATGAAACCAGAAATGTTGCAAGACTCTTCTCCTGATAATCTTTTGTATTTTCTCTGAAAAACCTAGATGTATAAAGATTTTTTATTTAATCAAAATTCTTCACCACTATCACCACCACCAACAAAACTCAGGCTGGCCACATTACAGAAAAGAGGGACTTGGCCTAAATTTGAGAAAAAGTTTTAGGTCATGTCATTGAATTTCTTCTAAAACATTTTCTAAAATGTTGACTCATACTAACCTTTTTTCTTTTGATAGTCGCACTATATTCAAAAGAGAAAAAGAACTTTTAAAGATAATAAATTTAAATGACTGCTTTACATGTGCTTGATAAGAAGCCCAAGAACTCACTGCCTGAAGCTATTGTTATGGTATCCACCTTTGAGGAAAGAAAAAGTTTATGTGTGGATTCATTTGGTTAGTAGAGAGGAGTCAAATCTCAAATCTGTCTAGGAGCAGGCAGGAGATTATAATCATTTTAGGAGAATGGGGTCAAGAACAAGGGAGTTAAATGTCATTGACTAAGACATGGACTAAAGGCAAAGGAATATGGAATTGATTCAAGTCTATTGGATAGTTACAAACCAGTCTATATGAAGTGAGGTGTTTCAAATAATTGTGTCTTCTGGGGTGAAAGGGCCCCTCACTTCTAAATGTGTTCTGCATTGCCCTTCTTATTGGTAGATCCCTTGCTTCTGAACATGATCCGTGGTGGTCCCTTTTCCCGTCTTCTTGATTCTGTACCTGTGGTCTTTTTGTTCTGGACTACTGAAAGTTTACTTTAAGATCAATCGCTTCTGCACCTGCTCAGATATATGACTCATAGGTGAACATCACACCCTGTTGCTTCTGTGAAAAATGCCCAAAAGGTAGTTAACCATATACAACCATTCTCACTGGTAGGAAGTCAAACTTAGTTTCACTTTTTAAACACAAAGACCTATGAATAATAACAGTACAATAAGCATCCTCTGTGGACATTCACCGACAATTACTAATTTAGTTTTTAGAACATTCCAAGGAGGTAGATTATAACTGTTTCATAAATGTAGAAATATAAGATAAATAATTATATATCTTCTTAACATCCCATAGCTAACAATGAGTATAACTTTTGTAAAATTTGTAAATGTTGGGTAAAGGAGTGATCAAATGAGAATCAGTCTCAGGAAGACACATAGTCTTAAAACACTTTTTTCACAGCTGTTCATGAATTGACAGTGTTAATGTCTCACAGGATTGTGTGAACTCAAAGCATACATGTTTTCATCTCCTCACCACTGAGTGAAAGTGAAAGGAAAACAAATAATTAGTTTTTAAAGTCTATGATGTTAAGTCCTACAGTATCAAGAAAGGTACGGTTCTGCACACAAGAACATAAAAACACATAGACTCATTTCCTCTTTGGTAACATGTTTTATATTTGTTTTGGTCAAAGGGTTATTTGAAACTTGTTTATATAACATTCCATCATTTCAGAGTATAATATATTTGAAACTCTTCATTATCATTAAAAATGACCTTAGAGATAGTTCATTACATGTTTATATTAGTAAAACCTATTATTCAGCTCCCTGTGAAAGGAACCCATAGTGATTATCATGATGACTTTGAGTCTCTTCATTCTGGTTTAGCACTACAGATGTAAGTTTGAAGATGTATAACCCCCATCTTCATGCTCATGATGAGGATGTCCATGATGCCTAGGGCACCTGATTCACTCTAGCAATTTTACAGTTGCT
Source organism: Uropsilus gracilis (assembly GCA_004024945.1). Lineage (NCBI taxonomy): Eukaryota > Metazoa > Chordata > Mammalia > Eulipotyphla > Talpidae > Uropsilus > Uropsilus gracilis. The sequence goes on from PVHY01011850.1 coordinate 39,213, forward strand.
TTTTCTTTTCTTTTTTTAAAATTTCATTATTTGTATAGATGGAATGTTGGTTAGCCACAATGTGTATTGGTTAGTAATATAGGTTCACACATCTTCAGATGTATGTTACCATACCCTGCCCACCATCAGATCAATAAACCTCCATAGTCTGTTGGACTTCCTTGTCCTTTGTTTCCCATCCTACCTTCCCTTACTGGTAGCCTGATTTCTGCAGTTATATTTCCAGGGGTCTTTTTTTTTTTTTTTTTTTTTTTTTTTTTTTTTTTTTTTTTTTTTTTTTTTTTTTTTTTTTTTTTTTTTTTTTTTTTTTTTTTTTTTTTTTTTTTGGTTTCACTTTGGTTGTTCCTTTGCTTAGTTTCTTTATATTCCATATACGAGAGAAATCATTCCTTACTTGCCTTTCTCCTGTCATTCTGACATTTGAATGCTTTGCATCCTTCTAGCATTAGCAACTCGGGGTAATCAGTTAATAGATGTCAGTTTCTGTTTTCAGAGCCTTAGAAAGTCCATAATATGTCCAGGAAAAGTCTTAAGTTATGAAAAACTCATCTATGTGTTTCTGGGACATAAAAGACTTCTTCAAGAGTTCTCTCTACCTCCGTGGCATTAATGTCACTCTCCTATTGCTTTAGAGGGTTTGAAGGTTTTTAGGAGAAATTTGTTATCTCTTGGAATTTACATAAAGTACAAAAAAGTGCATAGTTCACAACTTATTTTAATTACTGTTACTCTCACAGTCTGGAGGATGTTTACTTAACTATTCCTTCCACCTTATTTTCTTTTCCTCAGAACTCAGATCTGAAAAGTGTGATTCAGATGCTTGCTGTCTAAGGGCAGCTGAATTCAAGAGAGTACAGATCATGACAGCTGAGCTTGGAGGAAACATACAGGTATGTCTCAACAAGTCAGGTTTTTGGCAACTCCACCAGCACTAAACTGCCCGAGGTAGGTCAGCCCAAAAATCTTTCATCTAGTGTTGGTCATCTTTAAGCACAAAAGCAGTTGCTAAAGAGTATTTTGGGAAAAAAAATAGCAATGGGTTTGACTGTTAGCTTAAACAATTTATCTTTGCTCTCTATAAGATTTGTTTTCTCAAATGTAAGGTCATGGTTTACAAGATTTCTTAAAATGCAGTATTGACAAATCGATGTCCTTATTGTTGGGTATTATGTGTATTTATGGTGGAAACCTGTATGTAAACCTTGGATTTATGCTTATAGGGGACTTCATGTATTCATTGGTAAATAGGTTGTTTGAACAAAAGGGAAATAAGAAGTCTAATAAAAATGGGCAGTCACAGATAAAACAGCTGCAAAAGGAGATACAGGAGATCCATTTAATGGTACAAAGAGTAGTAAATCAGTTGCCTCCTTTACCTGATAATAGTGATAGAGGGATACAGGTGGAGGAGGACCACATTGAACCCACCAGTGCAAAATCCCTCTTGTGTTGCTAGTGTATGTACCTCCTAAGAAAGATGTGAAGGCTCCATGAACCTCACTGCCTCCCAACTTTGCCATCTTGTACGAGACAAGGCACAGAATTTGGAGCAGAACAAGTCCCCCTTCATCAGTTCCAAATGGGAGGATTGAATGAACAGGGCCGACCAGCTGGATATTTTCGGTCACATAGCCCCTTTTCCATAGGGGATCCCTTAAACTGGATAATCTCTGTTACGTCATATGAAGAAGTACATCAAAGAGCAAATGAGAACCCTTTAGAGTTCTTGGAAGGATCATACAAGCATTTTTCTGCAATATGTATGTAAATCCTGAACTTCCAGAGAATTCAAATTCAGTGAACATGGTATTTGTTTCCCAGAGCACTCCTGATATAAGAATAGAGCTTAATACTTGACAATGTATTGAGAGCATCTATCCAACAACTGGTAGATGCAGCCTTTAGGGCATGTAACAGGTGAGCAAGCTTGGCCTGCAATGGCATTTGAGAGAAGAGGAGTCAGATCAAGCTTCAGAAATAAAGAAGGTATTAGGAGAGAGCCTTTAGGATGAGACAAATGTACATTTTGTAGAGAATACAGTCATTGGGAAAATAATTAACTTTACCTAAGAGAAATGGGAAAAGAACAGAGTATGGAAAGCAGGGAATGTTGTGAAACAGAATGGCTGAGATAGGAGAACTGAACAACCAAGGAGGGAGGAGAGAAGACAAATTTAACTCCCAGTGCTAGTGTTCTAAGGCCCAGGGAGAGGATCATAACTGAACCAAGCCAGAGTGTGACTGATAATCCCATCATCAGGATTCATGATGGAAGGGGGAGAAAAGGAAAGGGGGTAAAAGAGAAAGATGCAGGGACTGGAGGAGGAAGAGAATTTGGAAAAGGATCAGAAGATTAGCAGAAGAGAGCTGACTGGGCATCTGGAGCAGGGGCTGGGAAGGTGGAGAAGAAGAGTTCATCACAGAGTGAGCTGCCCTGATGACACAAGTGAGAAAGAGGAGAGAGAGGCAGAGCTGAACCTTGTGTTGGTTGTGGAACTCACTCCATACTGGCTACAGTGACTGAGGACCAAAGACAAAGACATAACCTGATAGTTTCAGACTGAACTACTACTAAGACTGAGATAAAACCCATGCAGCTCCCCAAGAAGCAGAAGAGGGCCTCCATTCTGTTTGGGACACTTGTAAGGGTGTGGACTATTATATTCTTCGTTTGTCTTCTCTTGTGAATAAACCCCTGCACTTACCCTGACCATGGAAGTTTGATCTTGGGGCATCTGCTTGAGTGTAGGCAGAAGAACCTTCAATGACAAAAATTAAAAGGGCTGATCCCCTCACCTGATAACAAGATCATGTGTGAACTCAATGAGCACAGCTCTTCTGTGAACTCAGTGAACAGAGCATTCCTGCTGTGTTTGCTTGCAAGTGAGACTTTTTCCCCTGAAAGTTGTTTGGAAGAAACAACTTCACAGATCAACTGCCATTCAATAGAAATAAAATAATTTAAAAAAAATTTTTTGAGCACATATAAGCTATGGTGTAAACAACTTTTGAAGAATATTACTTTACAAAATCAAGTAAGATATTTTAGAATTGCATGTTGTGGGACATACATTGTGCATTGAATAAGATCTTCACCCATGTATAAAGTTTAACTCTCTCTCATACTTAACATGTTTAACTCATTCCTTATCTTAAAGTTTTGAAATTCAGTCCTTTGATGAAATTTCAAGAAGCATGCTATGGTGGAAAAAACAAGAGGATGTAAGGTGAAATCTGGCTCTACCACTTAGAAATAATTTTATTTAATCTCTCCTAGCCTCAATTTCCATGTGTGTGAAATGGCAAGAATAACAACTGCCATTATCATAGGTATTATTACAAAGCCCTTCTAATATATATGAATAATATTAGCCAATATATAAGGTAGCTACTGTTACCTTCTTTAAAGTAGGAACTAAGAACTTGAATGCTGAGATGAGCTGCACAAGGTCACTCATCTTGCACCAGACTAAGTTTATGCACCACTCACCTCTTGGCTTCACCTGACATTGATCTTTCACTCGAAGGAGTTTGCCTCATCTAATATCCCAACTGACCCAGAATGCCCAAAATGAGGACCCAGCTTTGAACTGACTCCCCAAGTATTCACTCATGAAACAGTAGCTTCAGCACTCATGTCCAAATCTACCAACTGGTTCTTTCTGTCGTTTCCAGATAGCTGAAGCACTTTGTCACTTTTTCTGCACAGTCTAGAAGACTATGTTAATTAAAGCACAGTAGGGCAAGCTCAGAGACTGGGAGGCAGCAGATGGGAAGCATCCAGCAAATGATTGTATCCACCTCCCTTCCATTGTTCCCAAATACAGCAATGACACATGGCCTCTCCTGAAATATTCTGTGTATGATTTCTTGTGAAGCTGTGACCAACTTGGTAATGTACCACATTTGTTTGCTTCTACTTCTTTGTTCTGTTCAGTATTCTTTGCTGTATTAGGTGCCAACATGACTGTACAACAGGTCTGTCATTAACCCCAAGTGTCTATTTAAATTTAAATTAATTAAAATTAAATAAAATTTAAGATTCCATGTCTCAGTCACTTTGGTCATGTGTCACATGTACAATAGACATATGGCTAGTAGTTATACTATCAGACAACATAGATAAAGAACATTTTCATCTCCACAGAAAGTTCTAATGGACAGTGCAACTCTAAATTTTATTATTGTCAATATCATGAAGAATTTCTATTTTAAGCACTTCCATGCCTTCTCACCTTCCAGCTTGCATTAATGCTCCTTCTCAAGTACTATGTGACCTCAATTTAGACCTCTAGTTGTAAGATTCGACATCATTTTGTCTTCATTCCTCCTCTTCGCTTGTCCTCATAGTCCCCTTACCCAGATTAAATTTTATTTTATCTTTACTTCTCACACATCTCTTTCTTATATTTGCCTTCTGTGCAGAATATATTCCATTTGCCTTTCCAGATTTATCCTTCACCTTGCTGCATGCCTGGGGGGCATCATATTTATGTTCTACAATAATAATAATCAACTAACCCCTTATTTTTGAGTTCTGTTTGAACTTGCTCCATGGCACATCCAGAAGATTAAAGAAAAAGTCATGGGAAAGTTTAGGATATTTATTCCTCAAGCATCCTCTCCACTAAGTCACCATATTTTGCAGGACTTGTTGGTAGAACTCAGTTCCTGAAATCAATTTTCAACTTTCTCTATTAAAAAATAAAAAGCTCTTAGATTATTCTTGAGCTTGTTATGAACCTGTGACCCAAACTGTCTGTTATGACCTGGTGCTATGTATTCCAATAGAATATCAAAAATGAACTTGTGCAGTAGATTTCTTATAAAATGGAAATGATATGCCTGCATAGACACAACAGCACACTACTCAACTGTAAAAAAGATGAACTTTTGCCTTTTGCAACAGCTTGGATGGAAATGAAGAAAAAAATGTTAATCAAAATAAGCCAGAAGCAGAAATACTGGATAATTTTGTTCATCTGAAGAATATAAAAAAACAAAAGAAAGGGTCTGACAAAATGTAATCAAAAGATACTAGATATTGGACTCAACACTGAGTCTATCAACATGGTTGGGGTAGAATGTGAAGAGCTGAAAGGGGACCTCATAATGAATTCCAGTGAAGGAGTATAGGTGACTTTGTGGTAGGTGTGGTATGGGAACATACATATGAAGAGGTGTGACATACCTGCATCACATATAGTGTTGCAACTCAATGTTACCTTAATAAAACATTTATATTACATATATATATATTAGCTAAATAAGTTCAAACATATCTATGTAGCTGTAATAAGGACCTCAAGCTGTTCAGAGGTCACAAGGACCTGAGCTGTGCTGTGTCCATCCATCTAATAGCAGCACCTGAGGCTGAATGACAGCAACAGTTTCCTGTCCCTTGCCCCAGGATGTGTAGGCTGTGGCCAACTCAGATCGTTAGGAAAGCAACAGAAGCAATGACTTTTCACAGCCAGCCCTGGTACAAGCAGCCTTACTGTGGCTCCAGCAGTCTGGCTTGACAGACAATTTTAGGCCATTTTTGTTGGAAGCCTGGGTTCCTCGTGCCAGATGGGTTTGAGCACTGGTGCTCCAACATCTGCTTGGGCTGCAGCTGTGGAGTTTTCATGCTCAGCACCTACGTGCACTGCCTGTGGACAGTGCCCAGGTTTTTTTGAAATGCTAATAGCACCTATGGATGATGGTTGTTCCCCTACCCTACCACCTTAGGGGACACGGCCCTGGGGCTCTGACAGAGACATGTCTCTCCAGCCACTTTACCTTCTCTGGACAAGTAGATTTGGGAAATGGTCTCAGGTCTAAGATGGTACAAATACCCAGAAGACAAAGGGCTTGTGGCAGAGTAAAGGGGCTGCTGGCAAGTAAGGTGTTACTGGCGATTGACCAGAGACCAGCTTTAGTAAATTTCTGTGGTACTGGCGATTGACCAGAGACCAGCTTTAGTAAATTTAATAAACATAACACTTTTACCCCATTACCATCTTGCTGATATCCTTTGGACACTGTTCTTAGCACTGTTTTACAGCCATGAATTTACCATTTCAACCAGCAAAATGAACCCATGCATCCCTCCTAAAATCTCCTTCTAGTTCCTTACCTGCTTACCTTTTATTAGGAAATTATTGATTTGTTATCATGATAGTCCAGATTAGATATTGCAGAATCCTATATGAATGGAGTTATGCAGCTTGTGTTTTTTTTAATCTGGTTTCTTTTACTGACCACACTTATTTTGAGATTCATCTTTGTAGTTGCATATATCAGTATCTCTTTTCTTTTTAAGTTAAGTAGTATTACATTGTATGGATATACAATCTCTTTATCCTCTAATCTCTTGGTGAATATTTAGAGTGCTTCTAGCATTATTAGAAATAATGCTGTCATGAACCTTCATGTACACCTATTATTTTATTTTTAGTTTAGTTTAGTTTTTTGAGACTAGGTCTTACCATGTTGCCTAGGTGTCACGGACCAGCCGTGCAAGGAAGACCGCTAAGTACCAGGCTTCAGATGGACAGGAAAAACTCAGGCAGGCGAATGATGATCACAGACACAAACTCAGTGAGCAGTGGAATCTGCTGCTTTATTTTAGGTTTTCAGGCGCTTTTATATTGTTTAAATGAGCTACTTCAACATTCCATGAGGAGGGGCATTTCATGAGTACATGAGTGCATTATCTCAGTGAGAGACAGGAATGAGCGCGTGAGGGTGATTTCATGAGTGCGTGAGGGTAATTTCATTGGAAGACAGAAATCAATATCTTAACAGAAAATAGATTATCATTAGATACTACTGAACATTCCTAAGCAATCATTTTTAGGGAGTCAGGATAACTAAGTTGGTTACAGGTCACCCAAGGTTATTCCTTGGCTATAAAGCTTATCTAGTTTATCCAGTTCTCCTTGCCTCGAGCTCATTACTAGTATTTCAATGATTTTTCACAGAGAATTTAATTAAATAAAGAATCTGATGACTGGGCCCCCACATTTTTCTTAATAATGATGCAGTTCATGACTTCAGCACTCCTACACCTGGGGTCTGGGGAGCTACGCCCGTAGGGTCCCCTGATTTCTCAGGTCAGCTCCCAGTTTGTTCCTCCTGCGGGGGCAAAGAGCTTAACTTGTAAAGGGTTTAAATTACAAGTTTCTCATCTCTGAGATGGGCTCCCATACCTAGGTAGTCCCAATCCCACGGACTCAAGCCATCCCCAGCCTTAGCCTCCCAGGTAGCTGGGATTACGAGCACTGGCCACCGCGCCAGGCTGCTTTTTCAGGTCTTGCTATGTTACCCGGGGTAGTGTCGAACCCGCAAACTCAAGTGATCCCTGGC
>PVHY01011851.1:0-46494 GCA_004024945.1 Uropsilus gracilis
TCCAATTCTTTGCAACTGTAAACAGGGCTGCAATGAACATGCGTGTACATGTGTCCTTTTGAATTAATGTCTTCATGTTCTCTGGGTATATTCCTAGTAGTGGGATTGCTGGGTCGAATGGTAAGTCCACATTCAATTGTTTGAGGGTCCTCCACACAGTCTTCCATAGTGGCTGGACCAGTTTGCACTCCCACCAGCATAGCTTGACTCTTTTGAAGAAAACATTATTTCTTTTACCTTCAAGCTATTGAGGATATTTATCATCTCAGAAAACACCAACTCTTGCCATGATAAAACTAAACCTCGAACTCACATCATCTACATATTAACTCAAAAATAATTAAATACTTGGATGTAAAACCTGAAACCACAAAATATATAGAAAAAAATAGGCAAAATATTGGCACCAGAGATGTTTTTGGAGATTCAACTAATAGCAAGAGAAACAAAAACCAAAGAAAATGGGATTAGATCAAACTAAAAGTTTTTGTACTGGAAAGGGAACACTCATTAAATTGAAAATATAGTCCCATAAAATGGGAGAAAATACTTGCCCATCACACATCTGATAAGGACTTACTAGTACTATTTAGTCACAGAACTCAAGAGCAAGAAAGCTCTTCAATCAAAATAAAAGGCTTTTATTCAATCAAATAAAAGGCTGAAGAGATAAGCAGACATAGAAGACACACAGAGGCGGAATAACACTGAAAAAGATGTTCATTATCACTTATGATTAGGTAAAGGTAAATCAAACCACAATAAAATACAACACACAAGTAAGAATGGCCCATATAAAAATAAAATAAAAATAGTGTGTGTGGCTGTAGAGAAAAGAAACCCTAATACACTGTTGGTGGGAATGTAGGCTGCTTCAGCACTACAGAAAACAGTAGAAACATATCTATCATGTGATCCAGCAACTCCACTCCGAGTTATCTACATAAAGAATGAGGAAAATAAACAAAACCCCCACTAATTCAAGGGGAAAGATGTACTCTTTTGTTCACTGCAGCATGATGTGCAATAGTCAAGTTATGGAAACAATCTAAGTGCCCATGACATATGAATAGATTAAGAAAATGTGCTATATATACACAATGAATTAGTGCAAAGTAATAAAAATAAATGAACTGTTGCCATTTGCAACAAACAACATGGATAGAAAAGGAGGGAATTATTCTAAACAAAATAAACTCAAAGGAGAAAGGCAAATACCAAATGGCTTCATTAATAAACTTCATGAAAACAAACTACTTCAGCAGCACAATGACATATCACAGAGTCATTGACTAGCATTGAAGGTATGAAAAATTAGTGTTCCTTAAATAAGGAAGCTAAGGATGATCATTAATTATGACCTGCCCTAAAGCTTTTACATAAAATGTAATACATATTTACATATTTGATATATTTCATGCAGATATTTTTAAATGTTTGTACTCTGATTCAGAGAGTTCTGATATCTTTTGGAAAATCCTTATAAAGTAATAAAAATTATATAGCTAGATTTGTCTTACCTTTTGACATGCATATTTCCCTTCAGAAAACTACATTTACATAAAATCAGAGACTGTACTTGTAATGATTATATAAAAAGAGATAAAGATAGCAAAACCTCCCACCGAAGATACATGGACACTTCTAATCCTGGCTTATTTTTACTAGATCAGGTAAGTAATGCAGACTGATAGTTCAACATAAGTGGTCATCATAAAGAAACAGCTACTATCAGTAGTGGAAAATTCATCCAAGTAGCTCCTCTTAAAATTTTCTCTGTTTCTACCCAAAGCTGAGTAAAAATTTATTCCTCTTCCATCACCACTGCCCCAGTAAGCCAAAAGGAAACATGTCAATGGAAATCATTAGACAAAAGAAACAAAATTTGTACTATAGAAATGCTATTATAAAGGCTGAATTTTGATAATCAGGGTATATTCAGCACTGTTACAAAGAAGTGAAAAATAAACTCCCCTAACACTTATGAATTGTAAGTCAGAATAGAACAGAAAGAACATCCAAATGGCTGAATAATGAAATAAATCTTACTCCAAACAAAACTAAGTCAGAATTGGTTTTATGTGTCATTAATCTGATGACACAAAAGTATCAAAAAATACTGAGAAGTCAATGACAATTAACACTTTATATAATGAATTATCATTCAACTCACTGTCTCTCACACTGTCCTAAATGCTTGGAACCCAGAATGTAGACATGATCCCTGATCCCAAGAAACACATATACTAGTGAAAGAAATAAACAAAGATTAAATGCCCTATGATCAATCCAATAATAGGGCATTAACAGCGTGAGAATTAGCATGAATTACCAGTGATGAATATTAGAGATGGCTGTGGGTGCTTGTGATTATGTGTTTATAATTAATGATATAATACATTTTATGTTAAGAGCTCATGTTTTAATGATGATCCAGTAATTTCCTTTGTTAAATTTATTAAGCATGTTTTGATATGTCATCTTCCAGTAGAATTAAGAGATGAGTCTATATGGATGAAAATGGATGAAACCAACAGTGCATTTCAGTCAACAAGACTCGAGACAGTCATGTTAGCAATACTCCTTTCTAAGAATTCCTCTTCTTGCTCTGTCCTGTTCTTAAGAGTTCCTCCTCTTACACAGCCCAGCACAAAGATTACTACAATTCTGAATCTAATTTGTTAAGAATTTGAATAATTCTTGAATCTACAATTCGAGGCACAGAATCAGCTGCCATTTACATGATCAGCATATGCAAAAACTTATGTTTCAAAAGAGCATTACATAATTTAAAAAGGTAGCATGACGTACTTCATAAGTAAACACTGGTTAAGTACCAAAGTATGATTTCAGATTATGATTTAAGCAAAAAGAAAAATTCTGAACCTTGTGGATTTATTTTACAGCTTCTTTTCAATGTTTCTTTAAAAATTACAATCATGATTTATTACAATGACTGAACTACAAACTACTATGATTGAACAAATCCCCTCCTCTTGGGAAATGAAAAACAGATAATGTTGCTAAATTATACATGAATTGTTTAAATGAGAAATCCTTTTATTGGTGGTTATATAACTTAGCAGAATAAGTTATATAATGATTCTTCACTAACACTTCAAGGTTTTGTGGTAGTAAATTCATTGTAATGTGAAACTATTCACTAACTAATCTATCAGCTCTCCCTGTTAACACAAGTGTCTGGTGTTTTCCTCTTGTCAACTACATGGTGAGTTTCAGTATCAGAAAAACAAGCAGCAGAAAGAAACTTGAATCTAGGAAAAGGTTAGAGATGACACAACACTTTGAAACGTCCCCATTCATATGTATTGCCTTCACAGACAAAGATCTAACAAATTAGACCCATTCATGATAGAAGAAAATTGAGAAAATAACAAATGGATACAAAGTTTCATAAAAGTATACTTTCAATAGCCAGGATTTCCTTGAGAAAACTGATGATACATTTAGATATTATAGAAATATCTTTTACAAGTACTATGAAACGCAAACCTGAAAGACTATCATTGTCTTATGCAACTTTGTTGTAAATATGTATTTCCCAGAACTGAATGCCATTCCCATTGGACACTGAGGAAAGTCACCAGCCTCAGCACCCAGTGTCCCAGGTGAATAGGGAGTTGGGAGCTGTGGGTTCCCTCTCGCTCCCACTTCTGAGTGCAAGGTCCCTAGATCTGCATGCCACTGCCATCAGACATTGAGGAAAGTTACCAGGCTTGGCACATGGAATTCCAGATGAATAGAGAGCTGAGACCTGTAGGTCCCCCTCCATTTTTTAGCACAGAGTCCCCAGATCTGTACTCTACTCCCAATGGACATTGAGATTTAGCACCCAGCATCCCAGGTAAAGAGGGAGCTGGGAGCTGTGGGTCCCCCACTATTTCCAAAAGCAAGTCCCCAGATCTGTATGCCACTAACGTAGAACATTGAGGATACTCATCAGGCTGGGTGCCTGGAGTCCTAGGTGAACAGGGAGCTGAGAGGTCCTCCACTATTTCTGAATGCTGGGCCCCACACCTGCCATAAGACATTGAGGGTACTCACCAGGCTTGGTGCCTTGCATCCCAGGTGAATAGAGAGCTGAGAGCTGTGGGACCTCCACCATTTGCGAAAGCTAGGGCCCCAGACCTACACACCACTGCCATTGGACACTGGTGGACTCACCAGGCTCAGCATGCAGTGTTCCAGGTATTCAGATGTGGGTCCCCCACCATTTCCAAGCATAGTGTCCCACATCTGCATACCACAGTCATTGGACACTGAGGTAAGTCAACAGACCCAGCACACTGCATTCCAGGGCTTCCTAATCTGCCTACTACAGTGACCAGACACCCAAAGGAGGACTGCAGACCTAGTAAACAGCATCCCGATTGCAAGAAAACACCAACCTCTGCAACAGGCAAATGGTAGCCGTAAACTTAATGAAGCAGCTCAGATTGGTTAACAAGACAGATTCATCCAAGACCTGGTACAATCCTTTCTACAATGATGCTGGCTAATACAATAGTTATCGTGTCCCAATATGTAGCACTAGGCCAAAAGCTAACCACAAGATGGAGGAAAAATGCAAATATTCAAGCCCTCCAGGAAATACTACACCATCAAAGAAAAGACAACCTCCAGAATCCCAAAATGATGATATAGAAAAAAAATCTCATCTGTCAAAGAATTCAAACTTAGCATGACAAAAGCATTCAAAGTGTTAAGAAATCAAACATAACAAGACAGAAGCATTCAAAGAGTTAAAAGAAGTAGAAAAACATATAAAAGAATGTCAATAAGAGTGACATAATTGATAAATTGAAGAACAAGGTTGAATCCCTAAAAAAGAAATAGAATAGGACACAGATATAATACAGCAACAGAGGGGCTCAAAAATCAGGGGAAAACCATGAAAACAGATTAGATGAAATTTAAAAAATGAATCAGTACCCCTGAAGATACCAAAATAGAGAGGATGAAGAAAGAAAAAGAGAGAAATACAAAGGAAGAACTCAGAAGGAAAACTCAGAGATCTGTCAGACATCTTGAAGAAAGGAAATATTGGAGCAATTGGAATCCCCGAAAGAGAATAGAGTCATGGGAATTGAAGGATTACTTATGGGAATAATGGCAGAAAAATTCCCAAACCTGAAGAAATTAAAGTTGACATACCAGAAGCTAGAAGGACACCAAATACTTAAAATAAAACCACAACCACAACAAGACACATCATTGTAAATCTTCCAAGAATCCAAGATAAAGACAGAATAATGAAAATGTCTAGAGAAAGGAAATAAATAACATACAAAAGCAAACCTATTTACTGACTTCAGACTTCTCTAACTAGACACTTCAGACAAGGAGAGAATGGAGGCACTTATCCAAAAAAAAAAAAAAACTCCAAGAGAAAAAATGCCAGCTAAGAATACTATACCCTGCAAAGATCTCTCTCATTTATGAAGAAAAAATAAAAACATGCTCAGACAAGTAAAATCATCAGAAATTTACGACTATTAAACCTCTCCTTCAAGGAATCTTACAAGAAGTCTTAAAACCAAAACCAACAGAAGAATAAACAAGAAGAACAAAACAAGGAAAGAAACAGAACTTCAAAATGACCAACACAATGGCAACTTCAGACTCTCAAACACAACAATCACTCTAAATATTAACCATCTAAACTCATCAATTAAAAGCCAATATTAACCATCTAAACTCATCAATTAAAAGCCAAAATTAAAAGACTTGATCAAAGAACAAAATCCAACATGCTGTTGCTTGCAGGAAACACATTTGAACTCTAAAGATAAGCACAGACTAAAAGTAAAGGGCTGAAAAACAAACTAACAAGCAAATATCTCCCCCCCCCAAAAGAAGGCAGAGTTAGCCATTCTTATAACAGATAAAGCAGATTTCAAATTTTCAAAAGTGACAAGGACAAGGAAGGTCAGGTCACTAACTAATGATAAAGGGGTTAATTCACCAGAAAGACATTACAATTATTAATATATATTCACCAAGTGAGGAAGCACCAAAATTCATAAGACAACTACTAACATAACTGAAAACTAAACTGGTAAAAGCATATAGGAGAGTTCAACATTCCAGTCTCACCAAAGGACAAATGAACAAACCGAAATTACACAAGGACACAAAAGCTTTAAAGGAAGATCTAGACCAAATGTACCTAATAGACATCTATAGGACAGTACACACCAAGAAAAAAAATACACTTTCTTCTCAAACGCATGCAGATCATTCTCCAAAATCAACCATATATTAGAACTAAGATGAATATGAATCAACATACCAAAATTAAAATAATTTCAACTTTTTTCTCTGATCATAAAGATATCAAAGTAGAAATCAAAAATAAAAAGAAAATAAGGAGAGTACACCACATGGAAGTAGGTAAATGAGAAAATCGGGTAAATGAGAAAAACTGGGTAAATGAGAAAATCAAAAAGAAATTAAAACTTAGATTGAAAGAAATGACAGAGATGGCAAACATTCCAAAATGCCTAGGATGCAGCAAAAGCAGTATTAAAGGTACATTCATAGTAATAAAGGTCCATATCAAAAAGCAAGAGCCCAAAGAAATAATCTAATCTCCGAACTTGAAGAAATAGAAAAGTAGCAACAAAAAAATCCAAAGCCCACCAGAAAACAGAAAATAATAAAAATCTAAGTAGAAATAAACATAGAAACCAAATAGACAATCTAGAAGATCAACAAAACCAGAAGCTGGTTCTTCAAATAAAAAACTGATTAATCCCTAGCAAGGCTCACAAAGAAAAGAAGTGAGGAAACGCAAATAAACAGGATCATAAATGAAAAAGAAGAAATTACATTGACACAGTAGAAATTCAAAAGATAAAGACTACTATGAACATCTATGTGCAAAAACCTGGATGAGACAGACAAATGCTTAGAATGATACCACAACTTAAAACTGAACAAAGAATAAATACAGTACTTAAGCAGGCAAATCACAAGCAGTGAAATCAAAGCAATCATCAGAATTCTACCTAAAACCAAAAGCCCAGGACCAGACAGTTTTGCAAATGAATTCTACCAAATATTCGAAGAAGAAATAATGCTTGTATTTCTAAAGCTCTTCCAAAAAATTGAGAAAGAAGGAAAACTACTGAACACATTCTATGAAGCAAACACTACACTAATACCAAAACCAGAGACAGCACAAAGAAAGATCTCCCTAGTGAACACCAATCGCCCTAATGAACACAGACACAAAAAATCCTAAACAAAATCCTGGCAAATTGAATCCAACAATGTATAAAAAGGATTATTCACCATGACCAAGTGGGATTCATCCCAGGGGCACAGGGATAGTTCAATATCCAAAAGTTAATAAACATAATCCATCATCAACAAGGAGAAAAACAAAAACCATATGAGCATATCCAATAGATACAGAAAAAGCATTCAACATCCATTCATGATGAAAACTCTTGAAAAAAAATCAAAATAAAAGGAACATATCTCAACATAATGAAAACCATTTGTGACAAACCTACATCAAACATAATCCTTAATGGGAAAAAACTAAAATTACTTTAATTAAGATCTGGCGCCAGGCAAGTCTACCCACTTTCACCACTACTTTTCAACACAGTACTTGAAGTTCTAGTTAGGGCAATAAGGAAAGAGAAAGAATAAGAGAAATACAAATAGGGAAAGAAGAAATGAATCTATCATTATACATAGATGATATAATACTCTATATAGAAAACCCAAAAAAATACACAGAAAAATATTTGAACTAATAAACCTGTTCAGCAAGGTAACTGCATACAAAATCAACACAAGAAAATCAGAGGCCTTCTTATGTGCAAAAACCTAGTCAAATGAAGAAGAAATTAAGAAAACCACTCCATTTACAATTGTACCAACAAAAATTAAATACCAGGAATAAACCTAAGATGTGAACTATCTATACAAGGAAAATTATAAAACACTGTTGAAAAAAATAGACATTCCCTGCTCATGTATTGGAAGAATTAGCATTAAGAAAAATGGCCATCTTACCAAAAGTAATCCACAGATTCAATTATTATTCCAATAAAAATTCCAATGATAGTCTTTAAAGAGATATAGCAAAAATTCCTGAAATTCATATGAAATAACAAAAGATCTCAAATATCCAAATCTCTCCTGACCAAACAAAAATAACAAAGACATTATACTTTCAGGTTTCAAATTATATTATAAATCCGTAACAATTAAAATAGTATGATATTGGTACAAAAAACAGACTACCAGATCAATGGAATATAATTGATTGCCCTGAAATAAGGCCACATATATATAGTCAACTAATTTTTAATAAAGGAGCAAAACACATACATTGGAACAAAGATAGTGTCTTCAATAAATGGTGCTGGAAAGACTGGATCACTACATGCAAAAAAAAAAAAAATGAACCTAGAAAACTCCTTCATACCACATACAAAAACCAACTCAAAATGGATGAAAGACTTGGCTATAAGACCAGAAACCATAAAATACATAGAAGAAAATTTGGGCAAAACTCTCCAAGACTTACACTTCAGAAATCTCTTTAAAGACACTTCTACAGATGCCAAAACAATGAAGGAAAACAAACAACTAAACCAAATTAAAAAGTTTCTGTACAGCAAAAGAGAAAATAACCAAAACAAAAAGAAACCCAATGAGATGAGGCAAAAATTTTGCCCTCTATATAAGTGATAAGGGTTTGATAACAAAGATCGACAAAGAAATTACACAACATAGCAAAAACAAAGCAAAAATCCCAGTCAAGCCGGGCATGGTGGCTCGTGCCTGTAAGCTTCAGCCTATGAAGCGGCAGGGACTAGGGATCATGGTTCAAGTCCCGCTCGGGGCAACATAGCGAGACCTAGTCCAAAAAAATAGCTGGGCATGGTGGCACGCGCCTGTAATCCCAGCTACCTGGGAAGCTGAGACTGGAATTGCTTGAGTCTGTGGTACCCCAGGCAACGTGAGCCTGTGGTTCCATGGGCAAAAATAGCAAGACCTACTCTCAAAAAAAAAAAAAAAAATTCCAGTCAAAAAAATGGGAGTAGAGTTTAAAAGACAGTTCTCCAAAGAGGAAATACAAATGGCCAATAAGCATATGAAAAAAATGCTCAACATCACCAATAATCAGGGAAATGCAAATCAAAGCCACAAGGAGATATCTCACACAAGTAAGAATGGTCCATATTAAAAAAAAAAAAAATGGGCAACAACAAATGCTGGCATGCATGTGGCAAGAAAAGAACATTTTCACTGCTAGTGGGAATGCAAACTGGTTCAGCTACTATGGAAAGTTGTACAGAGAACCCTCAAACGAGTGAAAATTCAATCCAGCAATCCCACTCTGGGAATTTACACAAAGGACACCAAAACACTAGCTAAAAAAGACACCTGTATTCAGATATTTATTGCAGCATTATTTAAAATAGCCAGGATATGGGAACAACTCAAATGCTCTAAAATTGATAAATGGTTGGAAAAGATGTGGTATATTTATACAATGGAATATGGAATATCTGTGATAATATGAATGGACCTACAGGAAATATTATTAGCAGAAATACATCAAAAAGAAAAAGACAGAAACCTTCTGGTCTCACCTGGTCTCACCTATAAGTGGGATATAAAAATTACAAACAAAAATTTAAGAAAAGTCAAAATAAGCTAACAGAACTAGGACAAGCAGGTAGGGTTGGGGAGGAAGAAACAAAGGAAAGCAAGTACACAAGAAGATCAAGATGAAGGTTCACAGGTGATAAAGTTGAGGGAGAACCCCAGGAAATACAATGATATAATATATATACATATTTATACACACACATACATACATGCATACATACATACATACATATATACATAAATTTGGAACAACAAATTGATTGGTAAAAAAATAAAATAAAAATAAAACATTTAAAAATACATAAATATATATACATATTCCCAAATGTACCAAAAGGTACATTCTTTAGAAGCTTGAATCACTAACAGAAATTGTAACCTAAATTCTGCTATATAGGCAATAGAAACTAAATAAATGTTTTATTTTACTAAGATAAAATTCCAGTAAAATTTCACACTTATGAAAATTTGGGACCACTTTAAATAACAAAGACCACCTGTAGCCTAATTTTAAGTCAAGATAGTTAGACAAACTTATATATATACCTAACTGCCTAGTAGTTCTGGGAGACTCAGACTTATAATAAAAGAACAAGAAAACATGATGTATTTAGTGCACAATCAGAGACAAACTCAATCAAATATAAGAAGCAAACAGAATCCAAACCCAGTAAGATGTGACTATATAATGGACTTGTGACATTATATTTCTCCCAGTAAGAAGACATTTAAAAGAAGCTGAATTCCTCTTCTCTTTTCACTTTCTGAAGCACAAATATTATGTTAAATTTTATTTTTTCTAACACTTTCTTAATGTTAATAATCACTTTTTATCTTTTATTGTGATTTTATTCTAGGCTTGAGAAATCAATTTCAAGTACGCATAAAAAGGACTGAAAGGAGAATTACTAAATGAAATAATGTTTATTGATACTCTCATGTAAATACTTCCATGACTCCAAAGATTATGGTTATTATGGTTATTATTACAATACACTTGATGAATCAAAAACCTGACAGAAACTGAATGGTCCTCTTCTACAACATGAAAATGAATTTTATTAAAAAGGTAATAGATTCCCTTTCCAAAAAAACACTGGTCACTGCCCTACACTTACCCTCAATAGAATAGCTTGTGAATGATGAATAAAATATTTGATTGTGATATAATAAATTATACTAATAAAGGGCAGAGCTTCAAAACTGAAATTGAAAAACTATTTGTGATAAGTCACATATATAGTACTGATAAAAAGATTTTTTTTATATCAATATACTTTTAAGGGTAAGCAGGAAAGCCAACGTAATCTTTAAAATTCACTAATTTTTTCTTTCTTTTTTCTTTTTTATTAGTTTATTTTTATTGATTGTTTATATATCTATATATATAGATATACACACACATATATATATATATATATATTGCATCATTGTTTCCATCTCCATATCACCCATTAACCATCTTATATGGTTCACTAAATTTTTGACTGAATGCATGTGATATTACATAGTGGTGTAAATATAAGCTATCTATCTGCTCATGTCTAGATGGAAATCCAACAATGTATTAGTTGTAAGAATATAAATTATATAGTCCTCATTTTTTAAATCTCCTTGCTTCTCAGAAAATTTACCCAAGCAAGATTTGTGGAATCTTGGCTTTTGCTCTTCAATCTTGAATGGTGTAATATAAGAATGGAAAAATTATTAGCGCTTATCCTTTTCACCTAAGGCACTGACAATTCTGCCAAATAGCTCCAGCTATGCACACACTCTAAGCCAGATACTGTAGCTTTCCTACTGATTCTGCCAGCCACCAATAACTCTTCAATTAATTGCTCTTTTAGTTTCTACTGGAATCATTTAAACTTAATCTAATACTTTCAGTACATAGATGCATATACGACAAATGAGAGGAATTTCAGAAGGACGCAATCCAACTGCTGAGAGATTTAAAATGTTACTTCTCATCTGCATAGTATTCAACATTCAGCAAGCTTTCACTTATTTCACTTGACCCCCTGCAATAACCCACACTGTATGCGGGAGAGGTCTGATGTGTTAGCTCCAAACTCAGGATAGATTTTGATTAGAAATCAAGACTGTTTAAAAGTCACACTTCTTTCACTATGTCAAATGATTTGGGAACAAAACATTTCAAGTGCTTATTTACTTAAATTCAATATAAATAAATGTAGATAATAATTTAGTATCATAAAATAACAGATACTCAAGTTACCTGAGAAATTTCACCATAAAAATTCTGCACTTTATTCCAGGAAAGTTATGATCCTGGAAAATTAAGTGACTCCACTGACCATAGATCTAAGGCACACTGCAGATGGGGGGAGGAGTTGAAACATGGGTGGGAAGAGCAAAACAGTAATGGATCAAGGGTGTCATGGTAGTGGAAGAACTACAGGGATTATACACCCAAGAGGAGAAATCAAATACTGTCAAAAAATTAAGAAATATCTATGAAAAATAGACATATCAAGAGAAAGAAAATTGACTCACTTGAGATAATAATTCACCCTGAGTTTTACTAATGCAAATTTATGATGTGTGAGACTCAGATCCCGTTTAAGAGAATTTTAGTAAATGGAGAAACATATCATCTGTATGGTGGCTGTAAATGGTTGGCTCAGAGCTCACAGAAGCAAATGAAACTACTTTCCAGTATTAGCTCAAGGTTCCTAAGCTCAAAATCTCTTTAAGGAACTCCACGTTCTATAGCTGTCATGTCAGTGGGCATCTGTCCTTGGCTCTGTCGTAACCCTATGACAGTCATGTTAAAGATACCCCAAACCGCCTGTGCACTGAGCAATAAACCCTGTTAGCAATTTAAAAAAAAGTTGTTTAACCATTCCCACACCCTCCTGGGGCCAAAAATCATCCCGTTTTACTCTGTGTCTTTCTTTCCTCTGTACTTTTGGAATCCCACCCCTCCCTTCTGTAAGGTGGTGGATTAAGACAGAGAATGAGATTCATTTCAGAGGATGCCAAATAATTGGTAGGACCCTGTTTAAAGGTACATTTCCACAGCTCCGAATCACTATATGGCTATGCCTTATGTAACTATTTTAAAATCCTACTCTAGTACATGTTGTGTTGTTGCTCTTTTTAAAAACTGGACATTCATAATGTTTCCTCTGTTCCTGCTGGAAGTGTAGTCATTTCTGATTTCCTCCCACCAATTTCCTCTGTCTTGATTCTTCTTTTTCTCTCTTGCATACCAAGCACTGCACAGCACCAAGGACTGAATTTAGGCACTCTCTCTAGGGGTTACATCTGCCTATTAAGGCCCACATATTCTATACCTACCTTTGAATAACTGGCACATACAGTGCAAGGAATATTATTTTTAAGGAATCTATCATTTCTGTGGTAGACTCAATTTTTAGGACACACATGAAGTGGAAAGAAAATTATGGCAGCTTTCATTTTCCTGGCGTAGAGAAAGAAGCCCGTGAGGGGTTTGTTTTGGTAAAAGTCCTGGCAGATGACAATGACAAATGCTGCAATTTAAAGGAAGTTCAGTTTTCCTCCACTTTTGACTGACATCAGAATGGCAAAAGCAAACTTTGGTTCATTTTTCTCATCTCAGCAGGACAACAGTTCCCCAGGAAAGGAATTATCATCATGAATCAACTGTAAAACACACAACCATTTTAACTGATTGAAATAAATAGCATTCAGTTGAAATGGGAGGTCATCCTGAACACTTGAAATAGAAGAATACAGATGAGGAAGGAACTGAGTGAGACCTCCAACAGCATTTTAAAAGATTCATGGCAAACAGTAGATAAATAGAATTCCCTGAGTTCAGTGTTTGCAATTTCACTGCAGATCTGAGCAGATATAATTTTAGATCTAAATGGAAATCAACATATTGAAGATAAGAAATAAGTTAGTCAATTATAGAGCCCTAAAGATAAAGGCAATCAACCTATATTTGTATAATACATATTTATATTATACAAATTAAACAATTTAAATCTTTATATAATTTAAAAATTGTCTTAACTGCTGACTTTATAACAAAAAAAAAATGATTATACCTGAAATTTCATGCTCATTTAATTTATAAACAATTTTAATTTATTCTTTGTATAGTACTAATGGAATAGAAGACTCCACCCCCCCAGGAAGTAACTAGAATTCAAAATTTCCATAACACAAAACACATTATAGATTTTAAATATCATTCCTCATCTGTTTACCATTCAAAAAAAAAATCTTTTAATGTATTATATAACCATATGCTTTTTCAACTTGAATGGGCCTTTAAAAATGACATGACAGCCAAGTTTGTTCATTGTAGAAGTGAAAAATTCAAATCCGAGGGTTTAAATGAGTACGAAATTCAAATTAAATGGGCTTAAAATGAAATGTATATTCAAGCACTTAACTGAGAGGGTCTGAAAATAAAAACCCAGCACACATGTTGACCCTTTCTGCCCTTTACTCTAAAGGATTCAGGCTATGCAATTATCTGCCTAAGTTAAGGCAGATAAAATGTTAATCATGATTTATAAATACTTTAATATCAAAGCTTATAACAATCACAGTGTCAACTGGCTCCATCACAAACCTGTGACAATGAGGTTAAGTCAGTAAACTGTCACCATTGGTTATTTATACATAAAGATATTATACAAAAAATATAAGAATGACAGCACTTTTTAGAAATGGAATAGCCTGTATGACATTATCTAAAAAAGTGACCATTCTATCTGATGTCAGTAATTCTACACATAAACTTGAGACATAACAAAACTATTTTAATCCCAATGGTACCTCCCAGCCTTCAATGTGAGACTGCCATTCCTCTAAAACTTCCAGCTTCTCCATCTGTCTCTTGGCCTCATTTATGTTGGAACAGACGGCTTTCATGGCTTGGAGGGCTTCCATCACTGCTGCGTAGTCACTGTGTTTCCTTGGAGTCCGCTTCAGCAACTCCTGTTTATACACAGAAAAACAAATCACCCTTTGATCTTCAGCTTTCTGGTACAGCAGGTTCAGAGTGACCAGGAAATGAAAACCTCAAAGATCGTGAGAGCTACTTTCCGAAGTGACATCAAACTCCACCACAATAAAGATGAAAACAAAAGTTAAATCAGTGAATAAGTACTATCCTATACACATGTTGCCATCTCTTTAATTTTTCCTCAAAAATTATTTTGTTTTTAATAAATAATATTTTCTTTCAAGTTATCAAATATAAACTGCATGCAATTTTTGAATAACTGTGACTTTTACATCTTTCTAAGCTAAATTTTTTTTTTTTTAGACTGGATCTCACTATTTTCGCCTGTGGAACCGCACACAGGCTCACATTGTTCGGGGTACCACAGACTCAAGCAATCCCCAGCCTTAGCTTCCCAGGTAGCTGGGGTTACAGGCATGCACACCACACCCAGCTGTATTTTTTTGGAACTAGGTCTCGCTAGGTGCCCCCAGCAGGACTCAAACCATGATCCCTGGCCCTGGCTGTGGCTTTCTAGGCTGCATGCACCACCATGCCCGGCCTCTGAGCTAAATTTCGTTTCCTAGGCTTTAAGAGAATAATTCTTTGAATTATGTCCATAATTTCAAAAATAACCTAAATGCCTTATTCTGTAATAATTTTGAAGAAAAAATGTAAAGTAAAATTTTTCAAGCAATGTCTTATATTCTAACATTACAAATAATGTATAACTTCCACAATGCTCCCTCTTTAGCGAAGGAATATGCATTTTTTTCTCCCAAAAGGTCAGATTCATTCTGTGATGATTGAACCGCCATACCTCCCTCCCACCTCCAGTTTTGTTTTTGTTTTGGGTATTTTTATTTGTTTTTTCTTTTCCATTCAGGATATCAGAACCACAATCTTTAATTTCTTAAATATATTAAAAGCTCTTGTTGTTTAGAAACACAAAATTAAACATCTTCACCCACTGTCTAGACAGTTGTGACCACATTGCTTTTAATTAGTCATTTGTTTCTTTACTACAGTTGCCATCATCATGCAACTAACACAATTACTGAAATCCTCAGGAAAGTCTTTAAAAGAATTGTGTTAATTCTTAACATACAGTGGGAAAATATGCAGTGGTTATCCCCCTTGAGTTCTATTATTGTTGAAAAACCTGCAATACTCTTAGATTCTGTGTTTAACAAGTTCACACTCTATTCTACAGAGCTGGTACAAAAGAATACATGTTACATCATTCTCAACACATGGTATAGGGAGTTATGCAGAATCACAGCATATGAGGATTCTCCCAAAAACCTAGAGTGAAAATATTTGTAAATTATGTGAAATGGTCAAATCACTCCATAGGCCATAATCTGGGGTCCAAAAGAACTGTGCCCAGGAGGCATCCAAGGAGGTAAGACATGAATTTAGATCATGTGAAAAAGCAGAGAAACATCCATTAATAATAATCTTCTATCAACCACTTCAGATTAACTCCGTGCTAATTGACCAACACAAAAATTTCAAGTTCCACAAGATCAACCTATCTTTACTTTAACATGAGAGCCTATTTCCTCCATGTTTTTCTCTGAATAAATAATATTCAATATCAAAGAGAAGGAATATCAGTTGAATTCTACAGCTGATAGTAACAACAGATAAATGTCACTACTATTATATCTACTACAAAAGTAAACTGTTTTTTCCTTTTTCTTTGTGAAGATAATCTCTAAGCAAGGAGAGGGGAAAAGATATCTCTCCACTGTTTGAAGCAACTCTAAATAGATCTCCTTCTTCCTAAGCAAGGACATGTCCAGAGTTCTATCATCTGAGAGGTCAACTCAAACACCTAAGACCATCTGAGAGGTCAGCTCGGGTACCAAAGAACTGCCTAGTTAGAAATTAGACCATACCAAGACACGATGCATTTTTCTTAATACCACTGTCCAATCTGACCTTTAAAACAAATCCATGATATGCCAAAACTAGGATGAGGAATATATACACCGAGGAAGACGTGCAAATCTGAGTCACCAACCACATCAAATGACTGAGGAGACTCTCAAAAAAATAAGTCACATTTTCATTAATATGTCTGCTATCTGCAAAACTAGAGATACCTGTACTCGCTATTTGTTCTCCTTGGCTTTTTATGGCTTACCCACGCAACTTTAACTTATTTGTCAAAGAAGTAAACATCTTCTGTAAGGAAATTATTTTTGTTCAAATTCATAACATTTGTCTTCGAAATTAAACCAATAAGAATACTACCTAATATATCCATGGCAAGTATTTTATAATAAAAATATAGTAAAAATAGATCAAAACAAAGAGTATAAAATATACATAAATAATAATGGCTAATATTTAGGGAGTAAGAATAGCTCAACTGATTACTCTGACTCTCCTCTTTCTGTGAGTTGTTGGTTGATAAAGCTGTTGGTCATTTGGCCATTGTTTAGGTCACTGAATCTCTTCCTTAATCTGATAAATGTTCTTTTCCTGGGTGCGGACTTGAGCTCCTGTGACTGATTAGTCTATGCTGTTTAAATTTCCAGGAGTAATTGTGAGGTGGGTGATGAATCCAAGCTCATTTGAGACCTCTTGTAGGGCAGGTGTGTAGCATTGTTCTCCACGTTCCTTTATTGTGCTTTTCCTGCTGTGACGTAGACAGTATCCTCTTCTCCAGACCTGTGGGGTTGCTGGGACTCGTGTCTCCTTGTTCAAGCAGGCTGTCTCCTCCATTCTGGTGTCTGTCTCTTGGTGCTGCTTCCGAAACTTTTAGTTCTGGTGTCTGGCACTGGAATTCCATGTCTCAGCTGTTGGCATTAAAGGGGTTTCCTGGTGGAAAGAGACACTAGCAGGTTTGCCCAGTTCCTCTCCATTCTTATGGTTTACAGTTCTGTTGTGGGGCTGCAGCTCCTTCTCTGTGGTTTTCCTTCCCAAATGGGAACGGAGGGTGCTTCACTAACCTTGGTGGCATTTTTGGATTCGGGGCTTATTTCTTTGGCCCCCAAAACATTGTGAGAAGCTCTTTGCCTGGTCACTTATGTGACTAGTCTCATAGTCATGTCTTGTGCTTCTGGTCTTGCTCAGTTTTGGGTCCTACCCAAGTGATGACTATGTCCAGGGCCTTTGCTGTTCTTTTCTCCTATGTGGTGGTCAGTGGGTTGTGGGTTTTCTCTTTTTCAGTGAGATCTGTTAGAAGTGGGAGTGACCAGAGGGGTACCTCCCCTCCCCCCATCAATAGCCCGCGTGCTGGGAGGGGTGCTACCCAGTCCCTGGACACCTTAGGTGCTAAGACAGCCCTTCCTTCCTGGGCCCCCAGTGGGATGTCTAACCCGGGCTCCTGTCAGCAGCCAAGGCCGCAGCAGGGGCACTGGTGGAAGCCTCACCCATGCACGGGCTTTCATCAGAGGCAGTGTTTTCTTAGTACCGCCATTATATGTTCTATAATTTATTGTCTGTCCTAGATAACTCACACTAATTCCCCTGTAACAATGATTTAAAAGGGAGACTCTGAAATTATGTAACTTTGACCTTAACTTCATCTGTATCAGAAGGAGCCAGTATGAAGGTGAAATTAAAAATAAAACCGACAGCAAATTTACTGAAGATGAGAACCCTGTAACTAATGTCTATAAAAACTTGTATTTATTATTTAATAGGATTTATCTTGAAACTATTGCATTTAAACTCTATGAAAACAAAGTAACTATATTTTCTACAAAAAATAAAAACCAGTGAAAGTCTCTTTTCCCAAAAAACTTGCTTCCACATTAGTAACAAGTAATCATTTTTTCCCAATATCTATGACCTGTAGTTTCTTTATAATGTCAATTTTAAAGAACCATCAACAAAATATGTAGCTATAAAGAAAATGTTATAATACCTTCAACAAAAGAGGGTACTTGCATATCCTTTGTATTGGTGTTACTAAATATCCTTCCAAGGGAACATCTGTATTCTTTCTTCCTCCAAGAAGCATGCAATTCTGGAGTAGAAATAAAAATAAGTGATTACATTTTAAACTAAAGAACTGTGAGACTTTTAACTATCATAAATAATGGCATGCTAAAAACTTGTAACAGCATGTCACTTTATAGCTAGCCTCTTTCCCTGTGAAGAACACATTCAGTGACAATAATATCAAAAAGAAAATACTTAGTAATAAACTTAACAAAATAAGTAAAAGACTTGAATAATACACAAATGTCTGATCATAATGGAAAAAATTAATAATTTAGACTCAACAACATTTAAAATTTTTATATTCAAAAAATAATTTGATGAAATCACACTGAGATATTTGCAAATTTTATGTTTGACTTGTATTCAAAATGAACAGCCCTTCAATCAAATATCCCAATTTAAATACAGACAAAAGATTTAATTAAGTATTTCACCAAAGAGGATAGATGAATGACCACTAAGTACTTGAAAGCAAACTTAAATCCCCTAATATTTAGTGAAAAACAAATAAAAATCACCATGAAATATAACTACACACACACCATAATGACTATAATCAGAACTAGTAACATAAAGTTTTATAAATGATATAAGGAAACTGCAGTCCTCATACCTTACTAGAAAATATCACTTAGTTACTTTAGCTGAATAAAAAATATGATCATGAAGTTATTTATAAATGTTCATAACAGCATTACCTATAATTGCTCGAACTGGAAATTTTATCACTTTTATATACTAACAAATATTTTATCTAAAACAATCTCTCACATGTAGATTTTTCAAGAATTATCATTATCTTAGTCATTTATTGATCCAATATTTATTAGCTGGAAAATGGATATATGGCATATATATGGTATATATGGTATATATGGATATATATGGTATATCCACAAATTGAACTATAATCATCAGTAAAAACAAGTGGAATACAGATGCATGGTACATATAGATGAAGCTCAAAAATATTTTATTCAGTTAAAGAAGTCAGGCAATTAAAAAAGTACATTATATGAGATAGAAAGTAAATCAACAGTTGCCTGGAACTAATGGTGCAAATGGTTGGAGATGGGTTGTAAAACAGGAGAGATTTTATGGGGGTAACAGAAATGCTGTAAATCTGGTTCATTGGGATGGAGGTTGCAACTCCACAATTCCCTAATAGTACTATATCGTACAGTTTTAAATAGTAAAAAAAAAGTCCACTGGGACTCACCAGTGATTAAATTGTGCTGCCAAAATAAGAATCTATTTCAACTATCCTAAAGATATGTAGATCCTTGTTCTTTTCATGAAAACTGAACAAAGAATGGAATCTTTAAATGTCTTTTCTCATTTATTTCCTTCCTGTTACTACCCCACTTATACATTTCTTAGCAAAGCAAATGAAACCCAAGAGATCTGAAGGATACAAAAGCAATGATGAATTCTGCCATAAACAACTTCTCTTTATAGGTGCCTTTGGATCTCACAAACAACCCATAATCAACCAGAAGAGGGCATTATTAGCGTTTCCCCAAATACAAGCTTCTCCCAGCTCTCACTTGTTACATTATCAGAGGACTCTAGCTTCCCAGCCAGTGTATATTAGAAAAGTTGCATCACAAGCAGTTTTCCAAATCATACTGGAGCTATTCCCTGGCTTTTACTGAGTCTATCAACAAATAGCAGCCTAGGGTAACATACATATATCTACTTACCAAAAGAAAAGTCCTAATTGTTCTTATTTTGTTAAGTTCAAGAAGCAATTTTTGTGCCTTCTCGTGGTTACTACAATATTCATCATAGATACGGAACTTCTCTTTCTGTGAATTCAAATAAAAATAAGTTAGAATTACGTAATTAAAGATTTTGAAATTTTAATTTGATGCTTCTGAACAAATTTTACTAAGTGTTTACTATATTTCAAGAAATATACTGCAAGTATGTACAACTATCATTTACTTTTCTTTGATCCATGAATATTAGCCTAGAAGAGGAAACAGGTTTATATCAATTATAGTTCGGTATGATGCATGGATTAACAAAGAAAAGTACCAAGTGGCAGAAAAGCACAGAAAAGAGAGCACTTAATTTTGATGGGAAGGTTCAGTTACAGCTTTTTAAAGACCATGGTATCTGAGCAAGGCAGAGAGAGAGATAAACCCATGAGTCCCTGACAGAGAGACTAAAGAAAGAAAGTATTGTAAATTAATACAAGTGCGGTACCAAACCATACAGGCTTAGAGAAATTTATATGCAGCAATCTGAACACTTGTTTGGAAGAGAGATACTGATAAAATGAAAACTATTCAGCAACAAGAAATAAGGATAATGACAGATCTTGAAAACAGTACATATGAGAGGTTGTTTCAGAGAGAGCTATTTGTTAGTGTAGAAAAGTCAGGAAGTGGTAGCTACTTTCAAATAGTTACCACATATATTGTAAAGGATTTTGAACCCTATATATCTCTAAAACAAAAAATGAACACTAGCTGTACATTGTAAGGGCAATAGTGGGCACTGATAGGCAGATGTGGAATTAATAAAAATATTTCTAATTTCTAATGCCCTCATTATAAGATTTTCACAGATATTATAGGAAGTATACTTATCCAAAAAGGAGTTTCACCATCATGATTTCTAGTGGTTATTATAGCAAAGCAGTAGAATAAAAGAGGAAGACACAGAAAATTTATTGATCATAAAACCAAAACATGTCCTTTGAAATTTCAAAGACATGCATTTGGAAACACTGACTGCCCTTTGCTAGTCAGCAGAGAATGTATTGAATTACTTAATTCAAGAGATGACCTGAACCAGAAAAAAATAAACTTCAAAAATAGTTTAACTAAATTCATGGATGACAGATTCATAATGTGTTACTGAGGAAGTATATGTCAGGGTGCAAAATTCCCATGTGCAGCCCTGAACTGAGAGAGCAATTACTCCAGCTGGCAGAAGATTCCAAGTCTTTCATGAAAAGGCACAGTCTAGGGCAAGAGGACACAAACATAGGTGGGTTCAGTCATACCCAAAACAACTACAGCCTGGTAATCCTACAGTAAAGAATCTTTCCCTTTAATACAATGAAATATGTTCTGATTATAAAAATAATATGTACTGTCTGCATATTACATATAGAAATACAGAAACCATTATAAAAAACTAGATTGAAAATAAACAAGCTTTGATTTCTATAATAAAATATGCATACATTTTTAAATACAATAATTGTATTTTGATATATAAATGAATTTAATTTTATATTCTCAAAATTAGTCTCAAATGAATGGCATAAATAGCAGCATGGCTTTTATATATTTCAGTACGAATGTCCTCTAGTTTTGAAACAAAAAGTCCACTGTGCAGGTGGTATTTTACTTTGCAAATCAATTGCCTAAATGACTTCAGTGATCATGTACAAAAGATATGAAAATAATCATACAAGTACAATATATCATTTGAACTAACTAGGCACTGACTTGCTGTTTTTCTACACTGCTCAATACAACCTTCTGAGAAGCCATCCTTGAAAAAGATTCAGACACAGGCATATGTGTACCTAGAGGCTCTGGGTTTGTTCACCTCTAGGTCTGTCACAAAAACTGCTTAACAAGGGAACATTCTGACTAATAAAAGACTCATCACACCATTATAAGATTAAGGATTTTCTGCTTCAAAAGAGAAATGTTCTATGTTTGAGAAAAACATAAAAATCCATTCATTATGAATAGCCTGAATATTCATTAGAATTCAAAGCTACAGAGGATGCGAAGAACTAACTCTTTTGAAAAGAGAAAAGGCTGTTTATTCTTTGCTGAATAAAATGGATGATGTGAGGCACTCTTCCCTTTTCTGGCTACAAACAGAAGATTTCATTGGCCTTAAAGAACCCCAAACTTTTGGTGTCAGATTTTACTTCTGATGCTGAAATCACACCTACTACTATGCCAAAAACTAAAAATCCAAGGGGAAAGAGCTTTTAAAATAAACAGAAATTTTCCTACAAAGTGAAGAAAGCAGGTTCCCACTTCTTGCTGAGCGTTAGGTTCTGGTTGTAAGCATTCTTCCACGACTTTCAAAAATTCTTTGTGTACTGCAAGGATGTCTTCAATGTTTGAGAACAGCATCTGTAAGTAAATATATGTGTAAGCAAGTGCAATATTAAAGCTAATTTAAAAATAAAAAAGAAGTGGTCTGTTTTAGTATAGAGTTCTCTCTCCAAGCTGAAAACTTGTGTGACTAGGTAGCTATCCCTACATCTATTCCTTCCTCCCAGCTGACTGGCAGAGTGTCAATTCTGTCTGGACATTCCCACACAATTCTGGGAACCGGGAACCTATTCCTAGCTCTCAGGAAAGGCCAAAGTGGCCAAATCCAAGTATTGGTAGTGTAGTTCCCATTAACAGAAATGGTCTTCAGGTAAAACAAAACAGGCAGATCTGATGGCAGACTTTTTGACTTCTTTGTTCCTATGAAAGGCATAGACAGTCCTTTCTCCTTCAGCAGGGTACTAGATCCTAAGTGACAGCTGGAACAGTTACAGAGTCATTTTGCAGTGTAAAAGGAATCAGTTCAGGGGTAGATGGATGACCTGGATGGTAAAGTGAAGAGCTAGAGAGAACCTGGCATTGTATTGAGCTCTCCAGCTCATCAGTCCTAAACCTTCTCGATTGTCAAGTTCCTAACATAGAATCAAAGTGTGTTCAAGTCAGCTTCACAAATTAAGTGTCTCTGGCTTGCAACTACATGTCAATGAAAATATTCCCATGATAGGAAATATTAAAAGTCAGTGTTTAACTTTTGGAGAAATAGAATCAGATGAGCCTATAAAATCCTGGAAGCATTTTATTTCCAGTAAGGTAGAACAGAAAATTAACATCAAAGCTTAATACTAATGACTTAATGACCTTAAGCAATGATTAGCAATAAGCATGGCACAGTTAATTTTCATTTAACATCTCTTTTTTTAATTCTTCAAAAATCTCTTTAAACTATCATTTAAAAGGAAATAAATGTTTATAAGTTTGTTTCAAGGTTGGCAGATATTATGCTGACTTTCTTTTCTGCAACAGTGGACTATCCAAATAGTTTGTAGCTGAGCAATCACAAACAGGGGACATTACGTTTATCCACATCTTGTCTTTGTAAACCACTACTAGCAATCATCCTATCCACAGTTCAGCTCCCTTCCTCTGATACCCACCAAGACTGTTAGGATAGTATCTATTTTACTTCCTCTTTTCCACCATCCCAGGCCTGGGCAAAACAATTTCTCTGTATCTTCTATGCCATGTTTTAACCCTCATGTCTTTACCTCAATTCTAGTTTCACTTTTTTTTTTCAAATTGATATACAAACAAGCAACTGGCAAGAACTTATCCTAGAATTGATAAGCTGAAAAGACCTATAGTAACATCCCACAGGTAAAATTTACCTACGAGAACCTTGTATTTGAGTGGATAGCCAACTGTACCTGCTTACCTTAACTGTTTCTTCCGTTACATTTTTGTCAATTTTTGATGCTGCACACTGGTTCATTCGGTGTAAGAATGCCTACAAGAAGCAAGAAAAGTAACATTAGGATAATACAACAGCTGAATATTGATCAGAATTTAAAACTTTTCACAAAAAACCAAAGTTTAAAAATCCAGTAATTGTTGCACTTACATGGAAATTGTTTCCTTTACCTTGGGGGGGAGGGGGGGGCAGGAATGAAAGTGATCATGAACTAAATTTTTCCACCAGGGTCTCAAAGTTCTGTAGCAAACATTTAAAGGCAAAATTTCCTAAACCTCTAAATTTTGTGAAGCACGAAAAGACAAAAAAATCTAACCAAAAAAATATTTCTAGTGAAAAACAAATGGGTCAAAAAATCTAAAGTAAACCTTTTAGAACTGAGAAAGACTGAGGGAAAGAGGAAGAATGGGAAGAAGCTTGACAGGACAGGGGAGTGGGGACAGAGTTGAGGGGAAGGAGTGAGAGTAGGGGAAGACCGAGAGGGGAAAAGGAAAAGTTTTAGAAAGTCAGAATTTGTATTTCTGGGATCAAGTCAGATTGCTCCATAGTCCTGTGGTAGGCAAATAAATACAATATTAATTCAAAGTATTATGATTTCTGAAATCATTAAGCTTTGGCCCATGATTAAGCAAACTACTGTTTTTGCAAAGAAAAAGAGAATAGAAAGGTTTATTCATATTGGACCTTTAAAAATAATATTTAGAAGGAAAAGAAGAGATTTTTTTTCCAGAAAAATGGACGCTGTCCATTACCTATGTAGTGAATGGAACAAATCATCCCTTCCTTTGTCTGACCTAAAGGCTCTGCACAGATCACCAACTTCCCAAGGCACAAAAAAAAAAAAAAAAAAAAAAACCACTAGCAAATCTTTGAAAACCGCATCAAGTAAATGAAAACTTAGGCATGAATCCAATTTTTACATGTTATATTACAAATATTAAAGAGATCAAAACCCAGCATTGCTCATAATGTTCCAAAGTCTATGCCTTCAGAACATTGCTAGTAAGAGTATAAAATGGAATAGTTTTTCTGAGGACAACTTGATGTTACATCTCAAATTATTGAATGGATATTCCCTTTATCCCAGCAATTCTATAATTTAACCTAAGACATCAATACAGTATTTTCAGTGTATTGAGTACAAAAGTGGAACACTGAATACAACTGAAATGCCCATCAATAAAGAAACCGTTCAACACATTATGGTGCATTCAAAGTATAGCCATGATGTGTAAGTATAATGATCAATGGATTTGGAATGAAAATTATATATCCATATGTGTATGTCCAGCAGATGTCTTTGAAACACTGACTAGTGAAAAAATTTACCCAGTGGCATATATGTTATATATGATATACACACATGCATGTATGTATACATACATAAAAAAACAGATAGCAAATACAAAAATAGAAACACAGGCTATATTCAGACAGTTGGAAGGTAACGTTTGTACACTTCTTTTAATTTTCAGAATACTGGACTGTGAGCATGTTATAAGTTTTGTGAAAAGAAAATAAAACTATTTCAAAGAAACAAGACAGAGACAAGATCTCACCCCAAGCATTAGCTTAAGTACATCTCTAAACCTGACTGAATTCATTCAAATTTCAAGTTCTGTAACTACAAAGCCATGTAAGTACTAACAGTCTCAACTGAACAAGATAATTTAGTTGAATTAAATAAAATGAATAAGAAAGTATTGAATGTCATCTTTATTTTTTTACTGGAAATAAGTAATGCTTTTTTTTGTGCAAATATCTAAAGTTAAATATAGCTGGCAATGGAAAAGATTTTGAATTGTCAGACTTTTAAGTACCCATTTTAAATAGCATTAGTCTGTTTCTTTTTTGTTGTTGTTGTTTTGTTTTGCCTTTTCCAAATAGTTTTCCACATAGTTATACCAAAAAAATGCTCTTACACTGATCCCATTTAGTCTTAAAATAACCTGGGTGGTTTAGCTCCTAGTTTACATTTCATATTGACCACACAGTAAACAGGTAACTTCTTGTGCAAGCAAACTTTAAACTTCATCTCTACATTTATAAACCTTTTCTTCATAAACAGAATCAAGTCACATTCTTAAACCAGTAAACTAAAATAGGAGGCAGAGAAACAACTCAAAATATGAGTTAGAAGGGAATGTAAAAACTAGTAAACTATAGCTTTATCTGATTTTTTTATCTTCCATGACAATATGGAACTTTTTGTTCAACAGTACACAACAGAAAACCTGGAACTTGTAAGCATTTCTGACCAAGCTATGTATGTTTCCTGAGAAACTCATTTGATAAAACAGAGAAGGAAGATTTTTAGACAGATTGCTGAGTGCAAAATCATGAAAACTGACTTTTTTTTATGAAATCAGTAAGCCTTCCTTCCTGAAAATAAAGATAAATAATGTGTTTTCACAATCATCCTTTAACAGCCAGCATCTACCTTTCAGAGGTGGGCAAACGAGACCTTTAATCTTGCCAAGATCAGCCAACAAAGAACTAATACCCTAGTTTAAAAAGAATCATGTCGTTTAATATGCTGTTTTATCTCTATATTCATTCTTCCTGGTCCAGAATTTCATAAGTAAATGTCTTCAAACTTCAGCTACATCATTTTCATTTTGATACAAATATATTGGAAAAGAGACTAGGAAATAATTTTTCATAGCTGTGTCCCTCAAATTTTTTATGTGGAAAAATTGGGAGTTTCTTCCAAATGCAGATTCCCTGACCCTATCCTGATTCAGCAGATTGGTTTAGGACCCAGAAATCATTTTGAGCAAACTGCCTTGCTGATTATAATGCAGTTGGTCCAAAGACCACATTCTGATGAACATTCTTTTACAGCCATTCTTTCATAGACTGAAGAAAAAGACTTTGAGGGGGAAAATAGATGATTATTAATGGAGGAAAAAATGGATCACTCACTTTTTCACTTTCAACTCTATGTCACACTCCTTCTGTGTACAACATCCTCTTGTCTCAGCCATTTACATGTTTCTGAGACCCCATCAGAGGACAGGACTAACAATAAATACAATTACACAATATGGGCTATGTAACCAGGTCATCATAATCTCTGATAGCTAGGAAGATATAGATTCAGATATGTGGGACTAAATAACATTTAAAGGATGCAGGATTCACAGGTTATCCCCCAACCATATCCTGCCAGGTTACAAGTTCATTTAGGAGGAACTTGTCAGCATTCTCTTAATGATTATTTTGTACAAAATATACCTGAAGAATATT
This sequence comes from Uropsilus gracilis, assembly GCA_004024945.1. Classification (NCBI taxonomy): domain Eukaryota; kingdom Metazoa; phylum Chordata; class Mammalia; order Eulipotyphla; family Talpidae; genus Uropsilus; species Uropsilus gracilis. The sequence continues at coordinate 27,347 of PVHY01011851.1, forward strand.
GTAATCATAGCTGCTTTTTTCTCATGCTGAGATTAGAGTTTTTTAACTTTTTTTCAATTTGCTCTATATTATTTTCATCTTATCAGGTATTTGGTAAAATATACTAAATATTTAATTAAAGTTTAAGAAAGGTAAAAATGTTACAACTTTGCTACCAAGAAATCAAAAGATGGAAGAAAACCCACTGAGTTCTAACAGGCAAATGATAGCAATCTTCTTTCTCCTGTGTCTGTCCTCACTGCCTGTGTCAGAGGTAAAACAAAGTCAATGATGAGTTTTATTCTAACACTTCATTTAATTACCTTAAAATTTCAGTGAACTAAATGATCTCTTTCAATTCATTTTTTCCAGTCTCACTCTCTTCATCACTTAGGCACACACATATCACACGCACAGATTTTTAAAATCTACCTTTCTAATTCTAAAAACCTGATACTAATCTGAATTTCATAGTATCTTATAGGCACTCCTACAAATATTCCAACAGCAGGATGATTTGTCCACATGAAGATATGGTTATTTAACTTGCCTAAACAGATACATAAAAGTGAAAGGGAAGAAGTTTAAGAGGGTCTGTTCTATTACAGAAAAATGTATACACATTTCATGAAAATACGTGTAAAAAGTAACAGGGTAATACTTTTCTTTCATCTCTTGAACTAAAAACAGTATTCCAAAATCCTTTGAAAAATAATTTTTTTTTCATTTCTTTTGTCTTCCTGAGGAAAACACAAAGTCCTAAAAACCAAAAAGGCTTGTCATTTGAGTTTGCCTTAAACACTTGGTAGACAGTAGTGGCATTTCATTGGAATGGATATTTTTAAGAGTGGGTTTGAGGGTGGGAGAATCAGAGTTTGTTCTGAGGTTGAGGTGATGATTAGATATCAAAGTAGACACCTTAGCTGTACTGACATAAGATTCTCTGAGCAAATTTTAAGTATCACCAAGATGAAGATGTAACTCAGGGAAAGTTAACAGAGAAGAGATGACTGGCTATAGTTTATTGGTGAGAGTATGCAGATGGAGAAGACAAAAGTCAAGTATAAGAGAAAAAAATATGTCAGTATGGTAGAAACAAACCCAGTAGATGGCTGTCAAGAAAGCTCACAGATATATCTGGGCGTGGTGGCACACACCTGTAATCCCAGCTACCTGGGAAGGTGAGGCTGGGGATTGCTTTGAGTCTGTGGTACTCTGGGCAACGTGAGTCTGCGGATCCACAGGCGAAAATAGCGAGACGAGAGAGAGAGAGAAAGAGAGAGAGAGAGATGACAGACAGACAGACAGACAGACAGACAGACAGACAGACAGACAGACAGACAGACAGACAGACAGACAGACAGACAGACAGACAGACAGATAGATAGATAGATAGATAGATAGATAGATAGATAGATAGATAGATAGGAAAGCAAGCAAGCTCACAGAAGAGAAACTTTCAGGAAAGACGGGGTGGTCAGCCATTTTAATAAAACAGAAAAATCGAGAAAGGTACAGATGGATATGTGACTTCACGCTCTCACAAAGATCAATCACTGACAAGCCTGAGCACAGCAATCTCAATGTCACAGGTTAAACAGACAATGGGGATGAGGAAATGGAGGCAGTAACCACAAAAGAAATAAATTTCTTAAAGTTTTGTTAAGAAATGGCAGAAAGATATGATGGTGAGTTTATCAAGGCAGGGTCTACTAATTTTCACACTAAAAAGTACCGGTTCAATTTATCTTTCAAGTATATATTATTATCGTGAATAACATAGCACTAAGACACATCAAAATCTCTGATCCACTGGACTTTTCCCATCCCTAAACACCTACAGATAATCAGGCTTTTTGAGGATTCCTTTTTTTAAATGAAAAAAGTAATTGACATACATATAGTAGCGTTCACATCTGTAAATCTGAATACATGATAACAATAAACTGTTAGTAAAAAGTTCAACAAAGTTAATGCTAGGTACTAGACATTGTTCTTGCAAATAGTTTTAAAACATTTTACTTAAAACTTCTGTCTACACTTAAAAGTTATGGAAACCAAAAGGAGCTGTTATTTATGTGTATCATATATATTAAAAATTAAAGTAAAAATAAAAAGTTAATATTTTTGATCCAACAAGTTAACCTATTTATAAATTCACTTTCAACTAAAAATAATTCTACTCTAAATCAACGTATATAACATATCTCTATGAAAAACAACAATTTCCCCAAATAAATTTCACTGAGAAATGTGGTACTGTTTCATATGATTGCAAATTTCTTTAATGTCTTAAGGGCAAATAATTAAATTTTCATATGTACTTGAATTTGTTGGAATATGTTGCTATAGTGGAATTATATTAAAAAATTCAACCCAAAATACATATGTAGTTGGAAAAGTGAGAAATCATCTATGTAAATAAAATGTCTGCTTTATGTTAGAGTAAAATCAAGATCTTACAGTTGAAAAGAATCATTTATCCATGCATGATTACCTAACACTGATTTACAAAGATATGCATATAGTCCAAGTATTACAACATTTTATTACAAAATACCAAAATAAAAAACATCACATTTTTTAATATAAGTATCCAATTCATTTGAAAAGTTGTTAGTATTAGGAAGCTGTCAAGTTCAAAGTTATAGACAAAAATTTTCCAAAATTCCTAAATTCACACAAAAGCTTGATTTCATCATCATCATCACCAACAAATACTTTTGATTGTTTTCCTTGAAGCAACAGGTTCACTTCATTTTTTTTATTTGAGAAAAATCAGCCAAATATTTAAAAGTACTGATAATGAAAACATAATATCTTGTGTAGTTGTTATTTCAAAGTAAATATGATGTCCCATAGCAACGCAAATAGTTACACAAATGCTTTCATTGGAAACAAATATAATAGTTGAGAGCTACAGAAGTACTGAGGTGTACTTCCTGTTTTGTTATATAGAATATTAAAAGACATATACTTGAGTCAGAATCTAACAAAATTAATTTTACAACCTTATCAAAACACTGGTAAGTCAAACTGGAAACCTTCTTACACCTTCCAAGAATGTGTGTCAGGGAAGATACAGTGGTAACTAATCCAATCTGGGACCACTGATTTAATACACACTAAGGTGTTAGCAGTTTTATACACTATTGTTTCTGCATCATCAGAGCAAAATCAACGCAGTTTATCAAAAATAGCAAATTACATGAAAACAGTATAACATGAAAAACATGAGCAAAAAAATATGTAACTGCTACACTATACTTCATTAAAATTAAAACTTCTGCTCTGTGAACACTGCCAAGAGAATAAAAAACAAGCCAAACACTGAGAGAAAATATTTGCAAAAGATGTATCTGATAAAAGACAGTTATTCAAAATATAAAAAAAATTTGAAACTCAACAATAGGTGAATGATTTGATTGAAAAATAGGCAAAAGACTGAACACCTAGATGACAAATAAGTCTATGAGGATGCTCAATTTTTTTTTCATTCAGCAACTGCTAATTGAAGTAACAAGATATAGCTACATTTCTACTACAATGGTCAAAGTCTAAAATATTGACAATAGCAAAGACTGACAAGGATATGGAACAATACCAACTCATTCACTGATGGTGGGGGTGAAAATGGTACAGCTACTTTAGAAAGCAGCTTGACATATTCATACCCTACATCTTCTTGACATACAATCCAGCAATATATACAATTCAGCATACAACTGTACTCCTTAGAAATTACTGAAATAAGCTGAACCATTATGTCCACACCAAAGACTGAACTTGGATGTGTACAGCTGTTGTGTTCATAATTGCCTTAGTAGGAAGCAACCAAAATGTCCTGCAGCAGGTGAATGAATAAAATAAGCTGCATTCATTCTGCAGATGATATACTAAGCACTGAAAATAAATGAGTATGATCTGGCCCCTCCCTCTCTTTTTGTCTGATTCCAGTTTCCCCATCCTGGACCACAGCCCAACCACAGCAGCCTTCCTGCACCTCCCCACACATGCCACACTTAGCACCTGTCACAACCTTGTTCCTTCCTCTGCCTGAAATACTCTTCTGGCTGACTCCCACTGTCACTCAAGGTCTCAACTGCTACCTCCTCAGTCTGACATGCCCCCTCTCCCACCATGTCCTACAGTCCATGTTACTTTGTTTGACCAATAGCACTCACCACTCCTCCAGGACACACTTTGTATGTTTGTTCCCATTCTCCCACACTGAAGAAAAACCCTGAAGGAGTCTATGTACTTTATTCATTGGGGTATCCCTAGCACCTAGAACAATGCCTAGCACTTGGTAAGCTCTCAATAACCTTGAGGGGAATGAAAGAAAAATTTTTTCTTAACAAGATGTTCATTGTTTCTAAAGACCATCAGACCATGTAGCATTAACTTTCTATTATACCATCTCCCCAAATAGCCAGCAGAAATTTGGAAGATAAGGATATTAAATAATCTTTTTTCCCCATTACCACATACTAGCATTTGCCAGTGTTGACACTACTGACATTTTTGGGGCCAGACAAATTTTGGTTGTGAACATTGTCAGTTCCATGATCTCTGCCTAATAGATGTCAGTTCCAACCTCTACCCCCAGTTTTGAAAACCTTAAATGTCTCCATCTATAGTTACATAGGGTTTATTCTAGACCCTACAATTGAAAATCTCTGGTATATATAAATGCCAAAATACCTATGGCAATTTCAAGTAAATTCATGAATTTGAGGCTGAAGGCTTTTAAATGACCACTGCCACTGGGCTAGAGTATAATAAATAATGATTTCCTCTCTAGCTGAGTTTTTGCTCAGTCCAATATATTATCTCCTTATTTCAATAATTATGCTAGATAATGAATAAAAAGTCAAACATATTTATAAATACTATGACTAGGGAAAATTTATGTTTAAATTTTTCTTAAACATGTAGCTATTTTATCTTTTTGTAGTTTTCCATATATTCAAACACAAAAAATAATTACAAAATATTGTTAGTTTGCATATTCACCCTCTGCCAGACTTTAAACCCTGACAAAATCTGTTCAGCAATTATTCATCTTTGGAACCGAAAGTACTTTGTCCCTAGACTGCCCTGACAACACTCCATTCATCCAAAAGTTTATGAGACTAGGAAATCACTTGTACTGGTTCAGTAATCCTCACAGACACCCACCATTCTTCCAGCATTGAAGAGTATTTATTATGTATCACAACTGGGCAGATGCTTAAGGATCAGTTATACCTAAATAGTAGCCAAGATCCCCAGTGAAAGTCCTCTGATTGTTGCTGCTTTCCTATGATTCAGAACCAAAAGAACTTGTTGTGTCAATTACTGAGGAACATTTAGTATCTGCTCAATTTCTATGCAAAAGTGGTTTACTCTTTTTCATAAACTACTAATCCAAAGTGACATCACTATCATCACAGGGCCTGGCTGAAGATAATTATTCATTATACCATGCAGAATTTAAAAACTCCCTTGGCTGAAACTTTCCCAGGATTTGAGAATAATTAAAACATTATTTAGTATCTTCTATTTGACCTCAATATGCCAAAAGGCAGCATAACAGAATTGCGTTCCTCAGGAGTTTTCAGGAGAAAGAATTCATTATTGTCAACATGTGATCTATGCAGTGACTACACACAAGGCCCAAGATTTTAAAGATATGTAACAGTAAAGTATCTGAAAATTCAATAGTGAAATTCAAAAATGAGAGAAATCAAAACCATTTTAAATAAAAATAAGCTATACACAAATTTATTTGAGTAAAAGTGAAAATTAGGAAAGTGATGGAGATGGTTAAAATAGAATTCTACGATAAATGCAGTTTCCCGTTGGGTATGCTGTTAATTTTTAGTTTACGGTTATGTTGTTTTATATGTTTAATTTATTGGGTGTTTTTTTTTTGTAATTTGTAATTTTTGTAATTTTGTAATTTGTAAGCTGAGCCTATAAAATAGGAATATTATCACTGTCTTTCTTGAATACTTAATTTCCACTGGTAGAAGGCAAAATTAAAACAGTATAGTAAAGCACTGATACAATAAGAAAAAAGAGCATAAAAGCCAAAATTAGTGTCTCCTTAAATAGTTGGAAAAATATCAACACAAGGCCATTCTTGAATTGTAACAATAGTAGCTGTTATTTTTACAGTTACTGTTTTCCTTATTTTCTTACCCCAAAGTTAAATATTAGCTGTTAATCTCACAATAATGTCATTAATATTTTCCATAAAAAGTTCATTTTACTCATTTTTGTAACTAAGAAATCTCTGTAGTCATTTCAATTGTCAACCACAGTTTTGAGGTTTTCTCAATACCCTTTAAGACTTATAGATTAATACTGATCATTCCAGGGTATTAAGTTTCCAAATGACATTTGATCTTAAAGTGTTTGAGTAAAAAAGCACTCAAGATGAGTGAGGGAAAAAAACTTTAAAGCAAGGAGAAAACTGGTGTTTATTTATTTAAAGGTCTGTTTGCCAAGGAACTCAAAAGTTAAGTTAGATATTAATTCCTAGAATTTATACTTTCTTCAGACAACTCTGAAACTAATGTAACAACTCATTTTCTCAGAGACTGACAACTCTATGTCCTTTATTTTAATTTCACTCTATTAAATATTCTTTCATAAAGTTGCTTCTTAACCATAAATTTGGTTTTACATTTTGAGTATCCACTTGATTTATGATAATCTTGTCTTCCTTGTATTGTTTTGGGTGAATTATGTCTCTTTCCGGTATGGAAAGGGATACACTAGGGAAAAATCAACTAAATAAAGTAAATAAGATTAAGAAGTGCACAATGTTTATTGTCAGTTATTTTGAAACCCCTCAAAATTAATCCTTCACATTCCTAGAAACACCTACCCATACACCTATCTCCTACACATGGGGAGAGATAGCTCAGATCTGCAGTAAGCATTTATGAAGCCAAATATTCTAAGAATCAATTTTTTCACTCCTTAAGTCAGGCTAATAATAATAGTTCTTTATCTCACAGAAAAGGAAAGAGACTACATAGAGTTGATTTTCATTGGTACTTTGTGCATCACTTGCAAGACTGGGGCCAGATAAGTATTTACAGATTAGTCTGCTACTACTGTTACAACCAAAATATAATTCTGTGAATTTTACAGTAGATATAACTATTACTAAAATTAGGGGGAAATAAAAGCAAAGGATAAGTTTATCCAGCAATTTTAGTTCTGGATATTTACCTGAAGAAATTGAAAACACTAACAAAATTCTATCTGCAACTCTGTGTTCATGGTAGTATTACCTATAAAAGCCATGTCTGGAAGCAAACTCGCATCCACTGTCCACTGACAAATAAATGGATAGAGAAAATGTGGTGTGTATATCCATGCGCTGTATAGTGATTTTGGGTCAACAAATTACCACATATATAATGGTGGTCCCCAAAAATAACGTAGGCATGTAGTCAACTATCCCATTTAGGTTTGTTTAAGTACACTCACTATGAAATTCATGCAACAGAACTGCCTAGCAACACATTTCTTAAAAGGTATTCCATCAGTAAACAATGCATGCTGGATATGAGTAGGTGTGTATGTAATGAAATATTCTTGAATCATAAAAATAAGGAAATTTTGTCATTTGTGACAACATGAATGGGTATCAAAGGGCATATGCTAAGTAACCAAGGCAAACAGGAAGATAAATATCATGTGATCTCATTTATATGTAATTTCTAAAAGAAAATATAAAACTCATAAATGCAAAGAACCAACTGCAAGAGACCAAGATAATGAGGGGAGGTGGAGGAGAGTAAACAAGATAGGCAAAGATGTTCCAAAAAAGTACAAATTTCCAGTTATAAAATATATGTCATAAGGATGCAATTTACAATGATGACTAATAATACTGCATTGTATATCTGAAAGTCACAAAAAGTAGATCTTAAACATTCACAAGAAAAATTGTGTAACTACACGTGGTGATATGTTAATTACTGTGTTATTGTGGTGATCACTGTACAGCAATGGAACCACACTCACACAAGCAACAAATATAATGTTACATGTCAACTATATATCAGTTCTAACAAGAGTATCATATTAAAAAAAAAAACTTGCACCAGTTAGCACCCTATCTCTCTTTACTATTCTATAAATAATGAATCAACTCTACTAACTACCTTAGGGAAAATTGCTTTAATTCAAAACAAATAATTCAAGATGATGGTAAGGAAAAATCATGTTTATTAAAATACATTCATACAAAACATCATATAGTACATGTTATATATTGTGTTTTCTTTCACATTGTGTTGGATCTTTGATGCTCAGGATTCCTACCTGGCACTCAAATGTGGTTCATGTAAATTTCTCTATTCATAGCTTGCAAACATTCCAGAAATTTAAAAATTAACAAATAGTGAATGTAGAAAAATTAATTCAAACTGCAAAGTGCTAATAGAGACTATAACCTATCTTCATAATTCTTGAGAGGACTTAATATGCAAAGCATGGGCAGGCTATGTCTTTTATTTAAATGAGCTGCTACATGACCTGGGAATGGATTAAAAAAAAAATCACACAGTTTGATGAAGAATAGATAGCCAAATTGAGGATGCTTTTATAGGAAATGTCAGGGACAGAAAGGAAGCCAATATTCTTGAAGCTGCTTATATCATATAGATGTTATCAACACTTCAGAGCACTATTAAAAAAGATGATATACTAAATTTGATTGCAAAATTTTTATCAATATCTATTTCTATATTATCTCAATATTTGTAGATGTTTATATCAGATGAAAATAATAAACCTCATTAAGTTCAGATTTATAACAAAAATTACAAATATCCCACAATTTTGCTCATGGAATTTCAGTAATAGTATATTTCATGCTACCAGTTGGTGACCAATATTAGATAAAACAGACTCTTAAAAGGCAGTTTCACTTGTGATATTTTTCCTTAATAAGTCTCTTAAATTGCTTTATTTTTAGTATTATACAAATATTTATACAGAGAGGCCAGTAGACTATTGTGTCCCTGATATAATGCTTCATATTGTGCTACTCAGGAATTTACATTGGTATCAGATAACTTAAAAAACACAGCACAAAGAAAGAAAAGGCTAAGCGGGAAGTCCAAAGCACATTATATAGATAATATTCTCAAGCACAGATTTTCCTCTGGCACAGGAAACTGGTCATTTCCCGAATTTAAAGAGCAGAACACTATTCCTGTTTAAGTCGTTATTTAAGAATTCAGTTCCCATGAAAAGGAAATGTAAGCAATGGGAAAAGGAAAAGTATTTAATGCTGGAAAACAACCCAGAGAAATGAATAAGGATCCCACCATGAACTCCATCTCTGCCTGGCATCCACAACCCTCTCTTTTTTATCTCACACTCTGATCTAGCTCATTGAATAACCTTACAAGACACAGAAAAAAACTTTTAAACTTGTTCTATGATAAATATTTGTTTCAACTGGTATAAAGAAATTTTTACTGAGAATTTACATCTCTAACTTACCTTATTTAGAACTGACACTTGGAATTGTCCACTCTTACCTCTAAAGCAAGTAAGACAATTAAAATCCTATTCTACCTTCTGATTTATCCTTTTCTACTTTTCTCATGCCCAAATATTCACTTCTGAATTCATTCATTTCTGAATTGGTAGCTTTGTTTCCTTTCCTTTTTCATTTTACTCAAGCTCCATTCCTAAAAGGAATCAACACAATCAATTACATTAATTCATAATTTAATTAATTGTAATGACAGGTGTTGAGCTAAAGTAGACAAATAAATCAACACCACAATAAAGTCCAGAAAACAACCCAAGTGGGCAGAATTTAGTATTTGAAACAGGTGGACATTTGAATCAGTAGGGAAAGAATGCACAGAAATTGAGGCAATGGACAGTGAAGTGCCAAAGCATTGCAGGAAACAAGAATGTGAAGTGGCAAGGCCTGAATTCTGGAGCAAGTCTGAGTTCTCATAGCAACCGTGCCAAACTATAACCGGTAACTTCCACTAGCAATTTACCTTCTGACAGTAAGTTGTCTATTTTTGCAAAATGAGTGTAATACCGTATCCCTTTAATGAGGCCTATGATCCCTGCCATACTGCCATAAAGATTAAATAAACTAATATATGCAAAAAACTGGCACATCAGAACCAATATATAACTGCCCGCTATTATTGCTTTTCTATTTTATTACATACCACCAAATGTACTTACAGATGCTATATTTATTAAATAACAGTACATAATCACTGAAGGTGAACATTCAAGGAGAATCATTCAATCATTACAACACAGCAATTTGTAGTGACTGTGTTAATTTAAGAAAAAAATAGGCATTGTGTATGCAAAATATTTTAAATTTTTAAACTTATTCATAATTTCTTTTGAAAAAATGAATAATCATCAAGGCAAATTTACCTGAAAACATCTGCTTATACATTCAAGAAATGAAAAAATAAATTCACCTGTGAAAATCTACAGTAATAGCTATTAATAATCCTACTAGGTTTCAAAATCCAAAAAGAAATAAAATATGAAATATCAAAGTACCTCTACTTCATGAATCAAAGAGGAGCCAGAAAATGCTATTACTGAGTTCATTCCCATGAATATTCACTTGTAACTCTTGAGTATTCAGTCAGCAACTGAATATTCAGGAGGCAAGTTGGGTGTGGGCAAATAACATTTCTCTTTCAGAAAAAAAAGCTACGACAAATAAAAATAGAAGATATAGATTTTTCTGACCTGGGTTACGTAAAAGAACAAGTGAAGGAAAAGCTTATGTCTGCCACAGATTGACTTAACTACTGCAAAATGGCAAAAGATATATATCTTCTAGTATCAATGGCTTTTTCACATTACAGTACATGAGTCATCCTAAGTCCTTAAGAAGCACTTTCTGGAAAATGAAAATGAAATTGTTCATTAGCCAGGAGCAGGAACTAATCTGGTTTAGAGCAATTATTGTCATTGCTCTTGAATGAGCAAATAGTATGTAAAGGAAAGACTCACTGCTAAGCCAGAAACCAGCAAAAAATAACTAGGCAGAGTCTGGAAACCCTAAGCACCTGAGAAAGCAGACTTCAAGGCAGCAGTGACAGTATTCAGAGGATGGTAGCATATGGTGTGTTGTTACTAATATGAAGGTGACCCCTTTATAGATGCTGCTTAAGATGAACAAGGAAAAGAGGGGAATAACTGTTATTGTCAAGGTGTTTCCAAAATGCAGAGGAATTTAGGTTCAGGTACAAGACCTGGTAAAGAACTAGAATAGACATCAGAAGTGATGCAGATCAAAGTCCCCCCGGGAACACCCAGGTCCGGGAAAGGACCCCAGCATGCCTCTGCTGCAACTTAGACTACAGGCAGGGGTGTAGGCAAGGAACATCCCATGCCACTGGGTCTTGGGGTTGCGGTGTCTTGGAGCCTAGGGGTCTTGGGGTCTAGGGGTTTTGGTGTGGGGGACCTGGTCTCCTCCTTTATTTGGGGGGGATGGAGGCTGGGCAGATCCCTGGGGGTTCAGAGCTGGGAGAGGGAATTTGTCGATCCCACCTTCTAGGCCAAGCCCTGATCCAAGTTGGTCTGGGAGCAGGGGCTCAGGCCCCCTTAAAAGGCCTGGCCCTCTGGGGAGCTCCCCGGTAGGGGATAGGGTAAATCCTGCACCACTGGGCTCTCAGGATCTCAGGGTTTAGGGGCCTCACCCCAGTCTCCACTCTTTCAGTATCTAGGGGTGGGGGCAGGGCACCCAAGGGGCATGAGCTGAGAGAAGGGATTAGTAGGTTCCACCTTCCTGGTCTGACCAATGAGCCTTGTCTGGTTGGTGGGAGCTGCGGTCCTTTCAAACTATGCAGTCCCTTGGAGAGGAGCTCCAGCATACCCCCACCACAGCCTAGGCCACTGGTGGGGGGTGAGAGGCAAGGGCAAGTCCTATACTACCAGGACCTCAGAGTCTCTGGGAATCTGAGTCCAGGGATCTCAGGTTGGGAAGCGGGCCTCTGCTTCCACGTGGGCAGGGGGTGGGGGCTGAGCACCTCCACTGGGGAGAAGGCTGGGAGAGGTCCCCTCCAGTTTACTCCAACCTCAATAGACCTGCACTGGGAATGAAAGATCCAGTCTTTACAGATGCAGCTATAATGCAGAGGAAAGGAAGCAATAACAGCCCTGGATATACTCATCACCTGGGTGGGACAAACAGAATGTCAGGAACCACTGAGACAGGAAGTGAACCAGGGATTGAGTTGACCTGTCACAGATTCCTACCCGCCTCAACTCTGGCACTGGGGAATCAAACCCTGGACCCACAGTAATGTGCAATGTGAAAGAGGCTCCCTCCTTTACCAATCAATGGGGGAAGAAAGCCACCATGATTGGCTATGGCCCCGTGGCAGAATTGCTTACAGGAGAGAGGAGAGTAGTTGGACAGACCACCTGGGAAAGTGTTCCCCAGCAGTGAATGCCTCGCGGTCACTGGCTGGGAGTTGCATTCCCAAACCCTAATATCAAAACTATATTGCACAGAACCAGCAACAGGTGACAGACACCAGAAAGGATCCTGGAGAGGCACACCACATCTGCCCTACAAGTTCCCAATGTGCTCATCCTGACTATCTTCCTCACCTGTTCCTGGAGATCCAAGCAGCCTCATCTGTTGCTGTCCAGGGGTGCGAGTTCACACCCAGGGAAAAAAGGACATAGTTTGGAAAATAGAAAAGACAAGCAGGCCAAACATAGACTAACAGCTTGCAATGAGAGGAGCTGGAGTGACAGAAATTTAATTTCTTGTCATTAAATGAAAAGGAACAATATCAGCACAGTATGAGATGGTCAGTGTGTACCCACTCTGTGCCAGGCTCTGTTGTAGACATTAGGTAAATGATGGAAAAAAAAAGGTCAATTCCCTGTCCTCAGTGAGCATACATGCAAGAGATTAAGACATAGAAACAAAACCCTTAAATATTTGACTCCATTTCGGATGGAAGTGAGCACTGTGAAGAAAATAAAAATGGGAGAGTAAGAATCAACAGCCAAGGGAGAATTTTTCTGAGAAAGTATCATCTGGAGAGGGACATTAAGGAGCTAAGAGGAAGAACATGGAGATACCTGGAATGCAGCAGTAGGCAAGGGCAACAGATTGAGTAAAACAGAAGCATGTGGGCCCAGGTTGGACACATGAATGAAGAGGTGCAGATGAGGAGAGAAGAGGGAGACAGAATTGACAGATAAATGGAACACAAAATGTCTCAGGATCACATAGGATTTGACAACTTTTTCTCAGTGTGATAAGAAGTCATGGAAGAACTGTACGCAGAGATGCTCATCTAAAAGTTACTACAGCTATTTCATGGAGAACTGAATAGACAGGAAATTACCTCGTTTCTCCTGAGTTAAGAGATGAGAGATGATGGTGTTATGGACTAAAGCGATGAACTGAATATAGATGGCAAAAAAAAAAAAAAATAGGGCAATCAAGGTTGCCCCTTCAATTTTTGGTCTGAGCAACTAAAGGATACCTGGAACCATTGTTTATACAGAATAGATCAGAGAGGACAGGACTGAAGGGAAACAAACAGTTCCTATGCTCTCAAAGTAATAAGCAACAGAATCAATTTAATCAACATGAGTAGCGGGTGGAATGGAGTCATTAAAGCTAATGTTAGGAAACAGGTTCATAAAATTATTAAAATTAATTAATATTTAATTATAAAATTAAATTTATATTTTAAATCCACATTTTATACGTAATTTTTCTAAAGTAAAGCATGAGGTCAAAAGATAAGATGTGAAATAAGTAACTTCTAAAAAAGCAGTGATATGGCACAATGTCACACTGACACAATGTGGTCCCTCTTTACCATTGTTGGAAAAGAACTGACTGAAGAGATTGATAATGATCTGAGAGGCTAACTCACATCACAGATCAGGACTCAGTGAACATGAACTGAGCCAATTTTTTATGGGCTTAGGGTCACCTTATATACCTTGGTAAAGGAATGATCACAACAAAAGCAATAAGGAAAAAAACCCAGGATCCCATGGTATATATAGTACATGGGGTTGGAGGATGGGGGATTCAATTTGTTACCTAACAGGAAAAACACTTATGGAGGTAAACACCTTTATCTTTCAGGGACACATCTCGAGTGGGACATTCCTAGGAGGTTAGGGGTTGTCATCACAGATAAGAGACTTGCTGGTAACCATCTGTGGTGTGCCAGAGAAGGATGAGAATAGATAGAGGTGTTCCTTTATCTAAGGAGTATCTCCTTATCTATTTGGACATACCACATACCATCACTATTTTAACTCACCTTCTTCCAATGTTCCCCGTCCTGACATGAATGATTACTCTGTGGTGTGTTTAGTGTGCTCTCTACCTGAAATGCCCTTTCTCCACGCCAAATTTAGTCACTTCTGTTCCTTCCTAGCAGTCATTCTGATATCCTCTTCTTTAGAACACCACATTACCCCTCCCCGCTGGGGTGGCTCTGCTCCCTGGCTTCCAGAATGCCCGGGCACTCTCACACGATATTTACTGTTTGAGTGTATTACATTTATACACTGTGTTCTTCCACTAATCTGAAAGTTATTGAAGACAAATACTATTTTAATCAAGAAATTGTATAAAAACACCACCAGAACTGAACGAAAGAGTGAAGGGGGGGGGAAGAAAACGGGACAGGCAGAGGGCACAAAAGAATAAGATGGTTAACAGGTATTAAGGAAATGGGAAAACCCTGGGGTACACAATAATGTAATTATATACACACACACACACAAAATAAAAGAAAATAAACAAAAAACCCCCACCAACATCAACAACAAAAACCCTAGAAATTTGACTGCAGAATGCTGGCTCCCTGGGGGTGGGGGGGTGACAAATGGACTATAGTAGAGGGTTACTGGTACTTTGGTGGTGAGTGTGGTGGGATAACAAACAATTGAAAAGGTGTAAACCTATGCCTTTAAGACATATACAGTGGTGTAAACCAATGTTGCCTCAATAAAATAATTAAAAATTTTTGAAAAAATAAATATGTTACAATATCATAAATTTTACAGTATTTTGATACCTGTATTTCAAAATAATGGTTCCTTTGTTAAAAAAAAAATTTTAAGTGCCAATAATTCAAGTTTTGCTAAATGACCCAAGGAAACACTTCTTTGAAAACAAATAAAAATCTTTAAGTGTAAAAAAAAAATTGTATCAACACAGACAAAAAATCAAAAATTTTAAACTAATTAGAATTGTTTATACTGAGTATTATAAATTAACAGGGCTCTTTGATCAGTGATGAGAAATATAAACAATTTTAAATTTTGGATAATCTAAATGGTAAGAAAAGACATAGCTAACTTGAAGGCCATTCACTAAAATAAATAAATAAATGAAAGCACATATGAATGAATGGATATAACTGTCTGTTGCTAAATGACAATAAAAAGCAAGAAAGGCAGCAACCAAAGAATTACTTACTTTTCAAACGTACTCTTTGTATCATAAACAGTCAAGGCAGAAAATATAGTGTTCGTTTCTTCACCAGCTACACAAATAATCAGAACTAATGCTTCAAAAATTCCATGCAATTGGCTGTAAATTTAGTTCTATCTTAGCAATGGAGAAAGTGTGTGTAAAGAGGTTAAGTAACTTTTCCAAGGTCAAATACCAGGAAACAAGAACCTGAAGTCACTCCCTGCTTGACTCAGCACGAGTTCTCCAGGAGTTCACTGGATTATTAGAGCCACATTTCCCCACAGGTAGGTTAAAATAGGCAGATCAGGAAATATTATGTGCAGGCTGAGCTAGAAACCAAATTATACTCAGTTTCTAAATTTGATTTGCAAATTTCCTGTCCCTGCCTTGAAAAAGGATGTCATTCTTTTCATATCTTTTAGCAGAGAAATTAAATGTCTGTTCTGTTTAAAGCTATTTGACTTCAATTATTCTGACATTTTCCTAACTGAATAAAAAAGAAGTCACAGAATTTGAGCAACCTTATATTTCCGTAACATAATATTCCTATTCTCTAAGAAATCTTTTCCTTTTCTCCTAATTACAACATGTAAGTTAAGAAGACCACACTAAGGAACACAGTACAATAGAGTAACAGCTTTCAGTTAACAAGTTCCAGCTGTTACCAGGAGAATGTCAAGGATGCTCTGGTTAGCATACAACTCACTCCTTTCACCTAGGAAAAATATCTCCAACTGAATGATGTTTTGCAATCTGATGAATTTAGATACATAAAGGGTCATGCTGTTTCTATCAGAAATTGCTGCATTAATAAACTACTATCTAAAGGAATACAAGGGTTTGTGAAGGCATAGAATATAGTCCAAGTAAATGTCTAGACTTCAAAAATCTTTTTAAAAGACATAGAAATGTATCCAAAGTAACATAAAAATCTACGTTGAAGTAGACAAAAACAGTTAACAATAATAATAATAATTAATCATTCATTCTCCAGAGACCTAATTATTCCTTGTACAATGTTAAATGTACACCCATATTTTCCAAAAACTTACCAACATTTTCCCCCTAAACTATCACAGAGAGGCATTTTCTAACTCAATCAATATAACTAGATTTAGGCCTTGATCAAACTAAAATTTGCAATTTTTTTCAAGCTAATGGTTCAACAAACTTTTTTTCTGCCATAGAGTTGGCATTGATTTTTTAAAGGCATCGGTGTCATTTTCCAAATCTTGGTAAAATTAGGAAGTATTACACAAACTTTGTAACATATTTATAGGGACTGCTGTCCTGGGGAAAAAAATCAACTAAAAAGTAAATAATATGCATTTGACTGATGCGAAAACCTTTAGGAATATTGTCTGAATTTCCTAAGTTCATATATTATAAGCAGTATACTGAATACTTCTGCTAAGACAAAGTCATTGGGACAATCATAAGAAAATTAGTCTCTTTTCCATGTAACATGAAAACCTTAAAAAACTACACAGAAGTTGCGCTTCACTTGGGAAGTAAATAGTTGCAAGGGACTACTGCTTCCACACTAAAAAGCAAAACAAATCTGATAAGGCACAAATCATAATTTTCAAAAAATGATGAGGAAAGAAACTAAGTGAAATAGATTCCAAAAAGTGGCACGTTCTTCCTAAGTGTGAAAAGATCAATGACTGCCTGTATACTTGGCAGAACAGCAGAAAGAATATGAATGTGCCACAGAGCAAATTATAAATGTTAGATAAAAATTTAAGCTTTCAGTAGCTTCACCTGAAATTAGAATTCCAATATGTCCCAAGTTCATATCCACCAACCAACTCTCTCCTAAATCTTTCATCAAATTCTGAAGTGCATTGAAGGTTGGAGACCAAAACAAAATGACTGAAAAAGATGGCCCTTGAAACACTTAGGGTGTTCCCCATTGCAAGACAGGAACCCAGTAAGAGATGAGGAATAGACAAAAGGGCTGAGATGATTGCTTTATATTTCTATTGGTCTAAATAGAAATATATTTCTATTGGTCTAAATAGAAATATAGAACTAACATATATATATGACCAAAATAATGTACTAGTATAAAAGAAAAAATATACAACAGATTATATCATTATTGAAATTTATTGTCCCCAATTAAAACATCATTAAGGAAATTTATAGGCAAGCCATGGACTAGAAAGTAGAATCTGTATTACATAAACATGAACCATTACATAGAATTTATAATGTATATTAATCAAAAATAAAAAAGGAAAACCTATCCAATTTTCTGAAATGAGCAAAAAATTTAACACAAAGAAACAGAAATGAGTTGGTAAACATATGAAAGCTTGCATCCGATTATTAATTATCATGCCAATTCAAACTAGAAAGAGAACATAATAGTACAAATTAAATATCATACAATAAAACTATAAAAAAACTAATAACAAGTACTGGCAGAGGTATAAAACAATCAGAACTTTCACTGTCCATCAGAATACAAAATAGTAAATGCAGTCACTTCAACAGTTTCTAATAAAATTAAACATCTATTTTTCAGGTGACCTGAGTAACCCACTAGATGAAATTTACTCACACACACACACAAAAAAAAATACACATATGAACCTAAAGACTGATATCCAAGCATTCATGACAGCTTTATTCATAACCGGAAACAATTTAAATGTAAGTTTTTAATAGATAAACAAATTGTGTTCTCATTATATACTGTAAACAAGTGAGTATACTGATTTTTTATAAATATTATAATAGCAATGCATGTAAATTATCATTAACTAACTAAATATTTACATATCATCTAATAAAACAATTCAAATGCTCTTTACCGTTGGTGACAAAACGAAAGTTTTTAAAGTATTTTCTCAGAAAATGGTATGGTTTCTTATAATGAAGCAGAGGTATGTCTATTGTACAAGGAAACTATGCTCAAGTTGTAATATTAGATAATAGCACTACATCTGGTTTTACTTAGACAACAAATGACACTAATATAAGAGCCAATTACCAATTATCTTCAAGGGAGGTATTTATATCATATTCTGTTTATAATATATCTAGTGAAAATTTAAGAATAAATATTAAAAGGTCTTATAAGAAAATGTTATGCACCATAGGTTATGTATATAATAAAATATAAGTCTGAAATTTATACTTTCAATATCCATAAAATATTTATTGGGCTGGGCATGGTGGCTCGTGCCTGTAAGCTTCAGTCTATGAAGTGGCCAGGGCTAGGGATCGCAGTTCGAGTCCCACCTGGGGCCCGTAGCGAGACCTAGTTCCAAAAAAGTAGCTGGGCGTGGTGGCGTGCGCCTGTAATCCCAGCTACCTGGGAAACTGAGGCTGGGGATTGCTTGAGTCTGTGGTTCCCCAGGCAACAAGAGCCTGCGGTTCCACGGGCAAAAATAGCGAGACCTAGTCTCAAAAAAAAAAAAAAAAATGTATTATATACCATTATGTATTTGGAAAGTAGCCAATGTAAAGAGTACACCAACCTCTATGGAAAGCTGTGTGGAGGACCCTCAAATTAATGAAAATGGATCTACCATTTGACCCAGCAATTGCTCTCTTGGGAATCTACCCAAAAGAGACCTCAATGTGGGTACAAAGGGACACCTGTGCCCAGATGTTTACCGCAGCACTATTTATAATTGCAAGGACATGGAAGCAACCCAAGTGTCCCAAAACA
>PVHY01011852.1:0-46508 GCA_004024945.1 Uropsilus gracilis
AGTGAACTGATGGAGATGATCACAATATCTATCACTTTGTTTTGAAACATTGCTGGTTCTTTAAAATTGAAAAACTTTAAACCTTTTCCAGATTGAAAATAAACTGTCTATCTGTCACTCCCCCACCTCCTTTACCAACCATAACTTGACAATTTAATGTACTTTTAAAAACTAAAAACGAAACATTTATTTTTCTTTTTATCTGATTCTCAAAAATTCTGAAACTCTTAACAAGGATTCTTATCTTTATATCTATATTGCCATGAAAACAAGCGCAATAACAGTGTAACAGTCCGTGTTTCCTATAATAAGAGTTGACTGGGTAAAGCCTTAATTTGACTTTTTAACCTAAATTTTGCTAAAGATATGAGATTTTTTATTACTAGTTTAGTAGAAATAAACGTGACTTCATGGAGCCAGGAAAGACTTTAATCTCACCGAGACTTTGATTGGAATATTGTATTTGAGACCATGCATAGATTCACTATCCTTCTTACACATATATAAATTGCCAGAATAAATATAACATGGCTACACTTATTTACAAGCTAATTCATTTCATTGTGATGACCTTTGATAAAAATGAAATAACTATAGAAAAGGATATAGTTTCAAAAGAAGACTATTAAGACTATCTGTTACCAGATTCTAGTCCTGTCCATTGTCTTTTAGGTTCTGTTATCTACCAACGAAGTTCAGATAAACCAACACAACAGATCATGTATGGAAAACCTTCATTCCTGTTTCTGTGCAAGTCATTCAAAAAGTTCACTAGTGCACCTCACAGCATGATCAAGGACATTCAAACAGCAAAGCAGTAAAATGCATCCAGCTGAAGCTGCCATTCCTATTATATCACTCAAAGATCTGGTCAAATCTGGAAACTTTCTCAAGTAACTGCTTTCTAGATTCAAAATGGGTTTTTAATTTATTCCACTATTAACCTCTCTTTCTTTTGTTTATAGGTCTGCATATTATTAAATACCTGATTATTCACACCAGTGAAGTCCTAACTTAGATGTGTATTCACCTGCAGTATCACCTCCCAAACATCTTCAGTCTCATTTACTTTAAGTTTACCCCAATCATGACTTTTTCAATGCTATAAAGCACTGATACAATATTCAAAACCATCTCCACCATGTCCAAAAAGCTTATTGTGAATCACTTTTAAAAAATGATACTGATGAAAGACTATACTTAAACACTCTTTGAGAGATGTTATCTATTGAAAATTCTCTACAAAACTGTAATTACTTTAACCAGAGTTATATTAGATAATTGCATGACTTTGGAGTATTTACTGGTTGAATAGGATGAGGTATATGTTACTACTAATATATTAAGTTGTTCCTATGTGTGTAACTCAAGAGAAAATTAAAAACCAATTGCACTTTTTCTAAAAATATACATAGACTTGGAAAAACAAAGCCTCATTCTGATAATAACCTATTTGATAATTTTAGTTCATTAAATCTTGGTTCCTGAGACTATCTACTTGGAAGAATTTTTCAGTGTCTGTTGTTCTCATAGTCATCATATTAACTTCCCAAGTGTTCTGTATCCTCTTCAAGTGTTTTAAGTGTTTTTCAGTAGCCACTCTCACATCAAATGACATACATCAAGATTAGACAGAAAGAAGTTAATGATACACCTGCTTAAAGCAATGCTGAATATGTAACTATCAGCAAGGGTAACGCTACCTGACCATCTCAGTGAACTAAGCCAGCAGTGGTACCCAAGAATGATACTACAGTGTTTGGTCATACTCTCAACCTGAGAGAATGATCAAAAGGGACATTTTTTAATAGACAAAATGGAGACTGGATGTGAAGCTCCCTAGAGCAGACAAAACCATGGAAACTATATAAATGAACTGATCTAGCATGATTTTATTGACACAAGTAAATTTTGATTCTGGTTATTTCTTGTAAATGCCTCTGGTTATCATAAATGAAACAAATCATCGTCCTAAAATGATTAAAGGCAATCACTTAACAAAGCTCCTGCATCTGGAAACTACCACCACAATAATCATTGGAAAGGGCATTGTGCTCAGTTTCACCTTTTTCTAAGCTATCTCACAACATCATGACACTGGGAATCATACCAGTTTTAGATTTGTGGTATCCTGTTCAAAAACAGTGCACTTCTTGAACAATAAAATATTCATATCAAGTAAGGCTTTGAATTTTCTTTTGACAATTGAAAACATCAAAATCTAACAAACTCTCTCATGGAAGATTAGATTTAATCTTTGCAAAATGTTGACCCTGAGGCCAATGACCCCTCAGGGAAAGGGGTGGTCCTTGAAGCTGGGAAATCTCAGTGCCCCAAGATTAAATTAATAGTCATGCCCTGACTTTTTAGCCAGCCATTTCCATTTCCTTTTGGCACAGACAGAATTACTATGTATAGAGCAGTAACAGGTAGTGCTGTAGAGGACATCTGTGCCAAAATTCCTATGGAAGGAAAGGGCAACAACAACATAAAGGCATCTATGTTTGGAGAACAAAACAAATTGTCATGGAAAAATTGGTCCAAGATCCATTCTGCCAATTTTTCAATCTACCAAGGCTTTATATATATATATATATATATATATATTATATATAAAAGAATATATATATTCTTTTAGCTAAGCTGCAACCTTGTTAGAAGTTAAAAGGGAAATACATCTTGCAGAAAGACATCTTTTTCCAAAGGGCACATGGTATGAAAATGTGATTGGAGGAGGTTATGAATGTTAAGAGTGCTGGAGTTTCTTTAGCTTGGGCTTTCTGTTCCTGCTCTAACTGTTGTCTTCAGATGCCATGTAGACAGAAGGGAGCACCTACTCCAGCCTCTGCATTCTGCTGGTAGCTGGCTTGTCCAGCACCACATGGTAACAGTTGTCCAAAGGTGCTCTGGTCTTGGAGCAAGGGCAGCACATCTGCCAAACACATACCAGCCTACCAAACACAATTTCTACAGTTGCACGGGGAGTGTGAGAAAGCCTTGAACACTGGAGATTCCAGAATTAAAGTTTAGTAAACTAGGTAGCAGAAATGTGTTTTTGAGGAGAAAAAATCATCCAGAGATATGAAAACTAGGGAGAGTCTCAAGTCATTAATCCTGGGCAGTGTGAGGGCAGGGGTTGAGGGCTGAGGCCCAATTACATTTTATGTTTTCAAAGATACACAACACAGTAAAGATTGAGTGGGTGTCACCAATATAACCTTGTTAGGCTGAGTATCAGGAATGGCCTTGAAAGGCAAAAACTAAGCAGCCTGTATTGAAAGCACAGAGGCAGTTTCCTTCTCTTCACCTTGGTGACCTGGGGGAGGATGGTTGGTATTTACAAGTCACAGGCAGCTTACCAGCATTCTCTATATCTTCTACCACCTCAGTTTATCAGGGGACTGAAAGGCTTAGTTCCTAAATTCAACAAAAAAGCCCTGGTCCCTAAATTCAAAGAAAGTTCACTTTGGTCTTTTAACATAAGAAGTGACCTAGACACCTCCATTTTTGTGCTGAAAAATCAGAAGTTATTAATGAAACTTCAAAAGTCAGGAGGCTGAGACAAAATAAACGAAGACTTAAAAGGGGAAAAACAACCCAAGTTTTTGCTTTTCTCAGAAAGCCAGCCTCCCCAAGATGATTCTCAACGATGCACTTTTGGTTCCCACTCCCCAAATGTCCTATCTCAGTCTCAGCAGAGATACTTTCAGTCTTTCAGGACAAAGTACCTTTGTCTTTGTGAGCTGTACTCCCTGGCCATCTGGGAGCTGCCAGAGGGACCCAAGGCCACCAAGAAGACAAACAACTCAGTGAGTAGGTGCTGCCCAACATATTTTCCTCTATTCCCCACATAAGGCTGGCTGGGTGTACCAAGAAGGAATGGGAGTTGGAAACAATGACTCTAAAGAGTTTCACAACACATTAAGGGTAGTCCTCCTCCACTACTGTATATCTATAAACAGCAAAAGTGAACTGCGTTTTTGTTGAGCAGACCACTTAACACCTCAAAACATCGCAGATTTTCACTCTGTAAAATGAACATGTAACTCTCTCCTCTGCCTTCTGACCAGGTTTTTAGTCCGGCCCAAGAGGTGATATTAATATCATGTAGGTGTTTTTAGAGATACCATCTTAATGTGATTTCAAGAGTGTGAAAATCATCTCTCCTCCCTGAGCCTTGCAGCCTGAAATACCACGAAGAAGAAGGAAATCTTCATACTTACAGTGGGACATGGTCTGAAGTACAAATACTCTAGAGAGATGTGCACCTGACAGATTCACATCAGGGATGAGTGACCTAATCAGAGGTGTCTGGAAAGCTAGGCTGGATAGGGACAAGGATGGAGAGAATGTTCCTATGACTGGCTCACAGATAGTGAAGGGAGAAGTTACATAATGAAGGGAAGAAGAGAGGGCAAAATAAGATTTTCCTTGTACATGTCACCATCATGGTTCACCATCTGAGTTTTCTTCAGATACAACTTGGGATCAGTTGAGGAAAAAGGTGTATTTTATCCCCTCTTTTATAAAACAGCTTTATTTATGCTGTGGGGATTCAGAGTCCACAAACTGGAGCCCCAGTGGCATGGCGTTGTATTCTGTACACTAGATCTTTGTCCCTCGCTATCACCATACCGTTCTCATTAGGACATGTGCAGAAAAATCACAGTGCAGTTAATTCTTCTAAACATGTATTGTCTGATGATCTTGCCTCTTGCAGAGTTCAGAGCTCCTACTCCCTATGTCATCTGTCACTGGTGAACCATGAGGTAGCCATGTATATGCAAAAAATGTGACCCTTTCAACCCTCTGGTCAGCTATTCAGGGGCCCTGGGCAACCAGAAGAACGTTAAATATCCTCAACCACTCCTTTATTATCTTAATCTATACCTGCCAAGATGTGAAAAAATGTTAGAAAGCATTACCCTAAAATCCAAAGAAGACTTTCTAAAGCAAACCCTACCCCATTACCTTTCAGTGATTCCTTGTTTCTCCCAGAATTCAGCTCAGGCTCCCTGGTACAGTGGTTGTTAACAAGCACCAAGTGACAGGACTCCTGACTAACCTCCCAGACCTCCGTTACCATATGAAGCTGCTTGCTGTTTTCTGTCTCTGCATTTTTTCATATACTATTCCTTCTGTTTGAGATGAACTTCCACCCTAGTTCCCACAGAGAGCTCCTCTCTTCCTTTAAAATTCCTCCCCAATATCACTGGACAAATGTCTTTCTTTCTCTTTCTGCTGCTCTACTAAGCCATCTCTTCTTCTGGAGCATTCATCCTGCTTTGCACATACCCATCTTCCTGCACTGTGACCATTTGCTGCCCTGCCTGTTTTACTCCATTATAATTAACCCTGAGAGGACAGATTGCATTTCATTCACCTGCATCCTGAAATAACAGGGATTTTGCTTAAAATATGGGGAATAATTAATCCATCTATGACAGCACAAGAGAAACTTTGGTTTTAAAATAAAAGTGATTAACAATGGCTCATCAAAATCTTCTACTTAATAACTACTTTTTACTGGGGAATCTACTCTGTAGAGGAATGAAATTGGAGGCTTTATGTGCCTACTTTATAATTCTCTTGATAACCCTACAAAGTAAGCATGGATATATCCAATTTTAAAGGGGAAGAAATTGAGGTTAAAAGGCTTGGTGACTTTTTCAAGTTCACAATTATTTAGCAGCAGAGGTGGAGTTCATGCAAAAACATTTCTAACACCGAAGATGGGGCTCTTTCTTCTCCCCCACTGTGCCTTGGAATTGCATATAAGATATGTTTAGACTACATATTCCTTACCTGGACATGCCAATATATATAGTGACTTGAGTGTGCTCGCCATCCAAGTCTCACAAGCATTTTGCCTCCTTTACCTTTCCTAATTCTGGACAACTGAACTTGGTTTGACTCTCTGGCAATTTGGGATTAGGTTATAAAGTGTGCAGAGTTCAGAGTGGGGAATTCATTGAATGTTGACTATGTCCCAATCAATATCCTCTAGCAAAGAACCTTTTGTGCAAAAACTGAGGGTGAATTTTCAGAAATGGAAGCAAAAAAACAAGGCAAACTCTGGAGGGAAAGTCATGTCAGGTGTGCTTTGCGAACACTGGGACAAGGCTGGAGGGAGCGCTAAGATGACGGTAACTGTGAAGATGAGCATGATGGGACATACTCCAGAATTAGCTAAATGAATGTACAGTGTAGAGGTACATTCATAATATACCCAGTTAGATTTAGGGCATTGAAGCGTCATTCATACATTTGTTCTGTAAACATGTATTGCCAACTAAATGCAAGGAGGGGATTAAAGGGAGAGTTAGAACCGCCTTTGGGTTGGTGGTGGTGGTGGTGGTAAGAAGTATGAATTCAGTTTTATATAGATAGACCAAATATCTTGAGAGCTGGTCAAAGAAAGAAAACCACCTGCCATGGAAAGCTTCCTGCATTTGCCACACTTCTGCCAGTTCAATATCACTTCTTTCAAGAAGTCCCCTCCAGACCTACAGAAGTTAATTGCTTTCACCATGATGGGGAGATGAGAAGCAGATCTGCCACATTAGGAAAGTAAAAATAAAATTTCAAATTAAGAAAAGGATAAAACATTCTCCAGTATGAAAAGATTAATTTTTTTCCTCCTCTAGGAAATCAATACAAATCCATTTGGGTGGGATGAGAATTGAGTCAGAAAAAGCAGCTTTCTCGGTTGACAGCAGGACCTATGCAGGTAGCAGGGGAGCACCTGTGAGGCAGACAGGGGAAGCTGAAAGAGTCAGCTGAGGGAGGCTAAGGGGAGTGGACTAGGGAGCGCGATTTGCATGTTGATGGTTTGCAAAGCAAGTCATCAAGAGTTCTCCTGTTTACATGCAATCTACTCCCTTTATATTTAATACACCATTACCCAGTAACAACAGCCAACATTAACTCAGTGTTTACTCCCTGCAAACAAGGTTGCTTTACCTTTATAACCCATTTAATCTTTTCAATAACCCGTGAGATACGAACAGCCTCCATTCTCATTATATCCATGCTCTCAGTAAGGTACAGTGCAGATAAATTTTGGAAAGTGTCAGACTCAAGATTTGAGTACAGGCAGTCCAGTTCTAATATCAACTTTTAAACAGTTAATATACTGCTTCTGCTCATGGCATTCCTTAAAATAAATTTCTACGACAAACACTTTTCTGGTACATCATTTTCTAGGTAAGAGTACAACATGTCATCAATATTCCATGAATAAATAAGCTGGCATAATCCAAGGAAAACATGGTTGGTGGTTCAACACCCAGTGAGCTATTAGTTGACAGCATTTTGGTTCCTTCACTAGGTTTTCAGCTTCCCAAGAGTCAAGGGTCCTGTTTTCTCTGTGAGCTTTATCAGGGATGGTAGAGAGTTTGGCAGAAAGTCTCTGATACTATATGCCTATCATTCACCTTTTAATAGTTCTGAACAGTTTCCAGACAGACCTGGGTGGCTCAGTGTTGGTCAGCTGCTCATGGTGCTGTGCTCTCAGGGCACAGGGTCAGGCCACCCAACCCAGGACATTTCCATTCCCTTGATCCTGGTGGAACTGCTGGCAATGGAATGAAATGAAAGAGCCACCCAGTTAGGGATTTTGTGGAAAGAAGAGATCATTTTTTGTCATGTTAAGCCACTGTGATGTGGGGAGGCAGCCTGTTACAGTGGTGAGCCTGATCTTATGAATACACTGTGATTTCTTTAAATGAAAAATTAAAAAAAATAAAGACTCCTGAATCTTGTTTCACAGGTGGCCTTTGGCCACATAGCTTGACTGGAGGCTGAATCCTGCTGGGGACTTGTCTTTGTCCTGATTAGTTCAGTGGGCACAGTCTTGTCTTCATCCAATCACCAGGACATGTGAAAGCTCATCTTCTGAATGTTGGAGAGAATAGCAGCCCCAGAAGTTTCTCTGACAGACAAAGGGCCATTGTAGAACCAACCATTATTTTATCCCTTCTCAGTGCCTAGTCTACCTCTTGTTCTTTTATGGGTTGGCCCTATGAGGAAAACAGGTGAAAGAAATTTTTGTTTTAATCCACTGTCCATTCTTCTCCCCAGGTGTTTTTGGCTTTAAAATGCCTTTGGTCTTTGAATTCAGACCGATCGTAGTTTTTGCTGAAAGAATAATCATCTACTTGCAGCTCAGCTGGTCACTTCGTTTCTCTGGCCAGCCGGGAAAAGTATTATTAGTAGACAATTTCTCTTCTCTCTGAGGGGAAAAAGCAGTGATTTGTTCCTCTGTTCAGGACTCAAAAGAAGGTGAAAAATACATTTTTTCTGGGGGCTTTTGTGTCTGAACACCCTGCACAGTAGAGGAGGAAGCCATCATTGCCTAGGATGGGAGATTTATTGATTGAGATCATATCTGACGAGGCCTCTTCTGCCACAGCTCTGCAGCTGGAGCGCTCCACGACTCCTCAGCAAGTGTCCATTATGAGCTCTCACAGAAGCTGCGGGAACTGTTACAGGAGAGTGGCAGGGAAAACCTCCATATGCTTTCACGCTCCTGGTGAGCTCTGTCTCTGCAATGTGTTTTTTTGTTTGTTTTCTCTCAGTAATTATTTATTACACTTGAACAGCACATTGTCTTTACAAAGTAATGCTGCATAGATCACCCCCTGGGAATCTCACAACATCCTGGTGAAACAAGTAGGGCAGGCATTATCCCCAATTTAGAGAGGAGGAAATTGAGGAAAGATAAATTGACTCCAGTAACACTTTTAAAGCAGAATGCTGTACGCATTTTTTTCACTATATGGTGTCATTTCTCAAGACTTTTGCTATGTGTGTGAGCTTCCTTTAATTGGAGTCCTCAAGTTCAGCAAAAAGAAAAATTCCATTCTTTTTATTAAATTTCTACTCACAAATCTACAAATAGTTATGTCCAAGGTGCTTCAGCAGTCTGCATATGTAATAAGAAGGTGAAGTTGAGTATGAGAAATATCATTTTCTCTAATAAAATACTCATGAAAATGTTCATGAGTGAGCTTATTATGTCTGGGATTTTATTTAAAATAGTATAGTAGAGAATGTTTTGGGGAAATGTGGCAGACAAAGATGAAATAGGATCAATCATTTATTGGTATCTGGGTTTTAGTTACACTGGGGTTGTGGTATTATCACATTCATTGGCGCACATTTTTGAATATTTAAAAAATTTTATAGCAACATGCTAAACATGTCACAATGCACTGGGTGGAGAAACCTGTCTTAAGAATCTTGAGCAGATCTCTTTGTGAGCATATACAAAAAAAGCACCAGAGGAAGGAGCCCTATAGGAACTAGAGTCCAAAGCTGACTAGCATCATGTATTTGTTACCTGAGAACATTCCCAGTACTTGAAAGAGTGTGGTAAATCCCCCATTTCCCCTGTAAGTTTTTGTTATTGTGCCCAATGCTTTAATTCCTTTAAGCTGCATCAAATTATTTTGATGAGCGGGACATGCTGTGTATTGAACGATCTACCAATGCAAAAAAGAGTCATTAGAGATCTAGCCCTGACAACCTTTATTCCTGAGACAAGTCCCAAATGCCCTTTTGGAAAAAGTGATTAGAGGGGGAAAGGAAAGCCTCCAGGAGTGAAAGGGAGGGAAAGGGGCCCATGGGCAAACCTCCAGAAGGAAGCACAGGAGGCAGTCAGGGTTCTGGGAGCTGTTACCTCAGTGGTCAAGATGGACCCACCATGGGAAGGAGGCCCTTTTCCACCAGCTTTAACTACCAGTGACCTTGTGGGAATGCTGCCTCCAGACCTGTGAGACTGGCAGCTCCCAGAGCCAGCCCTGCCTGACAGAGCTAAGCCATTTTAACACATTGCTTGTCCCGCTGGCAAAACATAGGTTGGAGATGTTCATGCAGATGGCCTTCCGCAGCGCTGTACAAGTCTGGGAGGCAAGGGGGTGAGAGGCTGAGCCCTGAGAAAGCTACATTCTGAGCTCCTGTGAGTTCTAGTCTCCTCTGTGCCCAAATCTAAAAGGATGATTATTTATGAAAACAGTTCATCCAGCAACATCTCCACCTTATGTTCTGGGAAGCTGTGGATTTACACAGACAGGGAGAGAGCTGATGTTAGCTCAGCGGGTTAGGAGACGAGATTTAAATTGAAAACTGTTCAAGCCTTTTTTTGTCCTTTTGCCCAAACTTTTTTTTCCCTTTAACTCAGATAACGACCTAGAATTTATGAGAACATGAATGTGTTTGCTATTCTACCCACTCCCCCACACTCCCCCTCCCCCCTAACAACTACTTTTAATTATACTGAATAGTTCCATTAGAGCTGTGGCTGCTAGCTAGTTTTCTATTTTGACAGTGACATTCTGTAGGAGGTGGTTTCTGAATTAAAACAGTATGGAAAAGAAATCAGGACACAATGAAGGAAGCCTTGGAGCCCAGGTATATAAGCCAGATATGAATACCAGGTGTGCTGGCAGCAAACTGCCTTCTGTTGTTTGTATAGAGTGTTCTGTTTCACACCAAATGCCATTATTCCGAAGTGACTGGAGAGTTGTCTCTCTCACGCCACCCCTAACATTCCCATTTATAAGGTGGAATAATTAAGACTTAGCGTTGCGGTAGAGTTTACCAGAAATTCATTTCTCCAGACCCAGCTCACACAAGCAAAGCACACTGCTACTGCAATCAGCAGCATGCATGTGCTCTCATGCCTCCCTCACCGTACACTGGCTCTCTATAACATTTCCATCTTTTTATTTTTCTCTTTGGTTATCAGAGGGTGACACAGATACCACTGTGCAAATGAATAACTTTGGAACCCCAGCGTCACTGCATTGCCAGTACCACCACCTGCACTGTGGAAGCTTTCTGAGTCTCACATCACAGTGCTGAGTGTTATCTAAATGCTAAACATGGTGATTGGGGAGCAATCAATTCTGCATCCTGGGGAGTCTCTGTGGACTCATACATTCATTCTAAATCAAGGCAATATTCTCTAAATGCTTTGCGATTTAACATAATATGTCAGAACTTGCTATATTTTCCTTTGTTTATAAACTAGACTGCTATTTTTGCCTTTGTTTATAAACCACAGTCTTGCCTTTGGGGAAGAAAGAAGAATCGATAAGAAGGTTTGTACATTAACTTGAAGTCCCACGTTCAAACTTTGGCTCTAATACTTAACGGCTCTGTGACCTTGGGTAAGTTTCTGCTTCTGAGTCTCAGTTGTCATAACTAGAAGGAACATAAAGGAGAGTAGGAAGTCGCATAGAGTTGCTGTGATACTCTGAAGGGACAACACATGTGAAAATATCTTGGTGAGTCTAATAAAAATATTAACAATCACAATGCTTTTATATTGTTGAGGAATTAAAGTGGGATGGTTTCCCTCTCCATTTGCCTTAAGACGATAGAGGCACTCTGAACTCAAATAAAAGCCACTGCCTTAGAAAATTTTTTAAAAGCACACTAGGCTTGGAGCTGAATATTATTACAATGACCCACACAGGTCTTGGAATGTGAAATAAACAAATTGATATGCAGGAATGGGAAAGGTAAGAGCATACACAGGAAAAGTATCATTACCTAATGCTAAAATACAAAGGACAGAACTTTCTTTTTACTCCTTTGTTTGAAAACTTTGTTTCACCTCATTTATCCCTTAGGGGATAATTCAATGTAAACCTAGTGCTAGGGAACAGGCTATAAATAGAAAGCAGCTGGCTCTTTCTACTCAGTGACAGAGAACACACTATAAGTAAAAGGGGCCAGGAAGATCTGCCACAGTGATACATACAGAAGATAATGCTTACTAGAGGTGTTAGGAGAAAGGGTGGAAGAGATAGAGCATGGAGGTAGATAGGGTATGGGCACAAGTGGTTCGGCGGAGGCAAAAATTAAAAAGTAAAATAATTTAAAAATTGCGAACGTTAACAAGAAGAGATGGCTTTGAACAACAAAAAGTGAATAGAAGTACAAGAACAGAGCAAAGAGCTCAGATAGGGTTTGTGTCACATTTTACACTTAAGAGTAATGTGAATCAACATCTTGAGCAACTTCTTTGAGTCTCATTTTCCCCATGTGCTATGCGAAGATAACAATGCTTTTGTCATGGTAGGGTCCATGATGATAAACAAGAAGACAGAATCACAGCCATGACAAGAATACAGAGGTTCTTCAGCAAAGAAGAAACTGAATACAAGTTTGCTCAAGCTTCAGAATTTCATCTTCTAAGACAGGATCTATAGTGAAATACACGGTGATTCAAAGTTGTGGGGGGCATGTATTATAGCTCTCTGTGAATATTACTTATGAATTCTGGTAATTTTTCTTGGACAGGGTGGCCTTTTATAGTTAATTGACATTTTAACATAAGTCAGGGAGAATTATATTAATGCAGTGAATTATATCAGAGCGGTGATGTAACCTGTCATTGAAAAGGAGTTATAATTTGTTGTACTCAGTAGCTCCCCATAGCATTCTAGCAATCTCTGGGATCAAAAGGTACTATGCTACAGCTGAAATAGGATGAGCTTGGAGCCCCACACCCTTTCTAGGGTCAAATCCTAGCTGCATATTCGTTACACCATGGACAGATGAGACAGCTTTCCAAAGCCTCAAAGTTCATCTGTAGCCAGAAACTATAAAACCAGCTGATTTCCAAGGTTGTTTTAAAGGGCTCTGGTCACTGCTGGCCTATACTAGATGCTGGGTAAAATCTCTTCCATTTTACTTCCATATTTTAATTTCTAAGTCAATATCGTATTCAGTATAAGTCAATCAGGTATTAGACTCTAAAAGCAAAATGCTTTGTAATGCGCCAGGAGCATGGCTGATGAATTAGGGTTTTCCTTTGTGCTTTTTAAGTCCCTTTGAGACTTTCAGGTCAAGTGATAATGAATCACCATATTCTACTTAACATTATCATCCTTTGAAGAAAGAACTGCTACAGCATTCAATAAATTGCTGTGGTGGTTGTATGTTGGGGTATAGGTGGTACTATTGATTGACCAGCATCAATATGTCAGACCCTATGTTGAGTAGAATGACCTAACTTCACAGTGACCTTGGGTTCAGATTCCATTTTCATCATTTATAAATTGGATACCTTTGGATAAATCATCTAAGACCACTAGTTTTCTCATCACTACAGATTTTAACTACCTTGACTTACTATAAAGGTTAGAATGTTGTGTCCCCTTCCCTATTCATATGTTGAAATCCTACCCTCCAGATGACGGTGTTAGGAAGTGGGGCCTTCAGAAAATGATTAGATCATAAGAGTAGAACCCTCATGTTTGGGATTAGGAAGAGCAGAGATCCTTCCCACTTCTACCACATAAGGACATCGTGAGAAGCTATAAATCAGAAAGCAGACTCATTAGACATTGAATCCGATTCTGCACTCCTCAGTCTTCAGAACAGGGAGAAATAAATTTTTGTTGTTTATAAGTCACCCAGTACATGGTGTTCCCTTGAAACATCCCAAATGAACGAAGACATCTGTACATTGTGAAAAGCAGCTTGTCAATGTGGTCTGTACACGACTGCAGATGTTGGCTATTGTAATGAATGAAAAGGATGATCAGAAATAGAAACTGCTTTGATATCTTTAAAAGCCTCTAGCCTAGGAAGGGGCTTGATTTGGGGGATTCAGTACATTCCAGATCTTCTGTGCAGGGCTTTTGCAGGCCTGCCTGATGTTCTGGGTGTCAGTGGTAGATTCCTATATAACCTGAACTTCCTTTGTGCTCACGTTATCATTCAGAAAACCTCAGTTCTTATGAAAACTAGAAGCTCAGAGACATAGTAACCTGAACCCCAACATTGAAGTTCATCATAGGAAGAGTAGGGACCATTCTATTAAAATCCCTGTTTTCCATTGTAAATAACAGATTTTTTTTTTCCTGAAGAAACATAGCATAAAGTAGCATATTTTCTCTACCTCATTCTTTTGTTGATCTGTGTCATCAGGACAAAAATGAACACTCTTTCTCTTGAACATGATGCTTCTCCAGTTATTTATTTATTTGAGAAAATTGTCATCTAAGCACTTCAATCAAATCTCCTTTTGTATTTCCCCTCCCGACACCTGCTCAGTCAGGCAACATGCACACCACTGCAAATTGCTCCCAACTAAACAATCAGAGACCTTGCTGTAGCTTATTTTCTTTTATCCACTTCTCACTGCTTTCAAAATCCTGGCACTGATTGCATGAGAGGTGAATTTTTTTTCTTTTTCAGCTTTGGGATGAAATATGCTTTGCCTAAAGCTTGCTCTGAGCATTTTTCTTTGTACCTTCAAGATGGAAAGAAAGAACTGAAAACAGACTGACAGATGCACAGGAGCATGTTCTTAGCTTAACTTGAAATGAGCTGGTGCCTCTCTGACTTGGCTCTCTTCTCCTGCTAATGGGGCAGCAAGGTGGCCCTGGTCTAGCTGGCAATGGCTCCCCAGATTATGAGAGCTCATGTAATGACAAGAAGCCACACCCATGGTTACTCAAGCTTGAGTTTTCTTTGACCCATCTGTTCACAAACCTCATACATAGCCCAAAGTTCTGACAGCTTCTTGCCCTGAAAATTCTCTTGTATCCACTTTTCCATTTCTAGTTTTAATCTGATCAGGATTTTTTTTTACTTCTATCAAAATATCTATTACTAACTAACTCAAATGCATCATGTTTGATCCCCCTTTCACCAGTTTTCCCTTTTCTAAGTTGTCTTGGACACTTGTAGCTAGGCAACCAGTCCATGAAGATGGCTCCCCACTCCTTTTCGAGAGTCAGCAATGGTTTTCTACTACTGTTGGCCACCAGATTCTCCAGAGGAGATTAGCCCAGCCACAGTTGGGGGGATCAGGTGGAACTATGAACCATGAGACTTTATTAACAAAAGAAAGGGGTATTTATAGGGACACAGGGTGAGGGCCTGTTGAATTCCAAAGAAGACAAACAAACCTGAGAGACAATTAACATTCTAAAGTCTAAGAGTAATTGAGGAAGGAGGAGTGTAGGCAGGTGGTCCCTAGCTCTGATTTTGGGAGGGCCAGTGGAGCCACTGCATTCTCAGAAGGTCATTTCAGTTAAGTCAGTCCCAAGTTTTCTAAGGATGGTTAACAAGAGAGGTTTTCCTTATCTTGTCTGGAATGACCCTTCTGGTTTGCAAATGGTGCACAGCATACTACTTCTTAAATTCCATCTATATCTCTCTGCCTTGCTGACAAAGTCTCTCCTGATGAGAAGGCTTACTTCTATAAAAGAGTAAGGTCCAGAATTTCAGATTCCATCTTTAACTTGTGCTACCTTGGCTCAGAGTCTTTGGAAAGGTTACCTCTTTCAACTTTCCCATTTATAAAATGAAGGATGCTGTTTACATGGCAATCTATCTGTCTAACTCACTTTAGTACTTTTCTCTTAGAACTGCAGCATTCCTTGCTCTTCATTTCCCTCCTTCTTCCCTTTTTCTCTCCCCCCTTTGATTTGTGTCTTTATTTGAGAAGGGACACATCCAAGACACAAACAATTAAGTGACTTGCTTGAATCAGATAGCATCTATGTTACATGTTAAGTCCTTGCCTTTTTAAAGAGGAATCATGTCCTCCAAACAGATGCAGGTGCTGGAGACCTCTATCCAAAGCTGCTCTCCAGTAGAGTGGAGGGGAAGGGTAACGGGTAGAGGAGGCACCAGGATTTTGCAAACGGGGTAGAAATAGCAAAGGCTAAAGGAACAGAATGTTGAAAAAATGAACAGGTTGACAGTGAACCTAAGGGAAGTGAGGATTCTCCTTGTGTCATTACTAGAGAAGAGGGTGTATGACTAGTTTATAGCTAGAAGTAACCAGTTTAGCTATTAGACATAGTTGTTAAAATCTAATCCTGAGGTAAACTTGTATTTATTCAGACGCTCTTGAGTTGTTTTTGTTTGATTTTTTAACCAATAAATATCTAGTGAATATCCTAAGCTTAAGGGACCAGCAGAAGTTTGGTCTGAGTGGCATTAGAAAACAAAAATGTAAATCCCAAAGTCACAATCTTTCAACTACAGAACAATTTTTGAAAGTATACAGACTGTTCCCCTGGCACAAAGTCAGTCTCATGATCTTTACTCACCACTTCCTACCCTGTTTCTTCTGTTCATTTCCCCTGTCCTGCGAAAGTCAACTCTTTTTCAAATTCATCGCTTGATTATTATCTCTGATGGTATTTTCCCTCACTTTCTGTATTCAACTTGTCACTAATCTTGTTTCTACCTTCAAAATATGCTCAGAATCTGAATCCTTCTCATCATTTCCACTG
The DNA here is from genome assembly GCA_004024945.1 of Uropsilus gracilis. Lineage (NCBI taxonomy): Eukaryota > Metazoa > Chordata > Mammalia > Eulipotyphla > Talpidae > Uropsilus > Uropsilus gracilis. The sequence goes on from PVHY01011852.1 coordinate 16,272, forward strand.
TTGTCACCTTCATATGAAACATCAAATCCTCTCAATAGACTACTGTAATGGATCCCTAATTTTTCCTGCTTTTTTCTATTTTTAACAATAATTCTGTTAAAGCTTAAATCAAACCACATTCCCCCACGTCCAAGACTTCTCAACTGACCTTGAGTTAAGGCCAATGTCCTTGTCAGGGCCTACAAGTCTTCTTAGAAAGGAAACTTCTCTAGGACCCTCAGGGTTCTCTCATCCACTCATCCATTCTAGTCACTTTTTGCTTTTCCTTGTACATGTGGATGAGTTCCTGGCTCAGAGCCCTTGTTCTTTCTGGTCACAACCCTGGAACACTCCCCTCCTGGATGTTCACATTGTCTAATCCTACACTATCATTAATGGTCAATGTATTTACCATCTTTGATCCTTCTAGTCCCTTTTCCTATTTTTCTTAGTAGCACACATCAGCATCTAGCATAACATATATTGCATCTATTTTTTTCTGTTATAGCCAGTAACCTGTTATAGAATCTAAACTCCACAAGTGCTTATCATATCTTCCTGTAACTTGTTATCTGATGTATAATAGTTTACAGAGAAGAGTATGGCACACAGTAAACAAATGGTAAGTATTTGTTGAATGAGTGCATGAATTAGTACTCACAAATCATTGCTTTCTTCCTTGGGAAATGATGCTCCATTATTTGAGGAATTTTAACATCACTGTTTTAAATTTGCAAGTGGTTTTAAATATTGGATTGGAAAAAGAAAGCAGAAACAGTCATGCACATATATTTGAAGAGGCCCTCACTCTGCAATCTTGCTATCAGCGATAGTGGTGCAAGCTGTCAGTTGCTAACAGACCTAAAGATTAGGTAACTGCAGATGGTTGATGAACTCAGTTAACCTCTGCTCCTCTTCTTTCTGAGGCAGGAACTAGAGAGTAAGCTGCCAACAAGAAGACACTGGACCCTTTAGCTTACTCCTGCTATCACTTAATCATGACAAACCAAAGAGACTGGGGAAAAAATTGCAGCATTTTCACTGTGTATGTGAGAGTTCTAGAGTCACAAATGACAAAACTATGAAGTCCCTGAAAGAAGCTGACTGGGAGGAAAGTGAACTAGACATGAAACTGATTAGATTATTAAAATGGTTGAGTGAGCTTATTATAATCCACTGGCAGGGCTCAGGTTTTCCTTCTGTTATCGTGGGGATGGAATGACTCTAGTGATCACTGTGCTCAGTTCTCTAACATTATGAAAGACTAACCTGAGGCTCAGAGACAGTAAATGAATTTCCTAGGCTTCATAATGGGTATTTGGGGGTCTAAAACCAAAACCCAGATCTTCTCAAATCCCACATACTATTTGGTCTCATTACCCTATGACATACCTGGCAGGTGGTGGAATATGAGGGTTACAGAGATGGACCAGAGGTCTACTTCACAGAGAGGCATCTATTCTATATATCTGAATTCACAGAAAGATTTTCTACTTCAGGCTGACAGAAAATAATGGTGAACAAACAAGTTTGATTCTGACAAATTCATTGGAAATAAAGCAGGGAAAAGACAAATCATTATCTTGAGTGAAAAATCTTAAGGTAACAAAAATTGAAATATTTAAGAAAAAAGGCGTAAGAATAGACTAGAACACATGCAGAGTTAACTTTCCTGTGTCAAATAAAAACTGATAAACTAGTTTTTTGCCTTCCTACTTCTTTCTCAAGAAAGAGCAACACACACACATATAAATATGCTTTTTCATCTACCCTTATCTAAGTTTACTCAAGGTTCATGAAGCCTTTCTTCTCCCCTTCTCTTCTAACACTGTCATCCTCTAATACTGTCTCCAGTACCTGCCTCTTCAGAGCTCTCACAAAATGTGTGCTTTCCATCCTTGTAATCTATACAGTTTCTCCTCCATGCTGGCCTGTCAATCTCCGGAAATCGGGTCCATGTCTGATTGTTTTCTAAGTTTCACACTATCTTAATAGACATGTGTTCACTGAGCAAATGAGAATATTCTATCAAAGTATAACACACAAACAAATTGAACAATGGGTTGAGGAAACATCTCTAAAAGTACTACACTGAAATCATTACACTTGCACAAATGAAAGGAAAACCAAGACTAAAGATTAAAGTGGAACAGGAACCTAAATCCTAGAGAGTGTTCTGATAGGAAAAAAATCCTAAGTCCTACAAAGATGATGATCTGTACTCAGGATAGGAAGAAAAACCACTAGCCAGTCTACTGCTATTACAACATGCACAGTTGGTAGACTCCTACATTCTGAATCAAAGAGAATAGTCCTGGAAAGTATTGAATTGTCTTTTGTGATATTGGAAATGGAGCTCACTAGATGGGAGGTGAAAGGGAGGAACAAAATAGCTATTTCATTAAATTTCTACTTTCAGATACAAATGAATAATATCTCAAGACTCTGAAGATCATGGGTTAATGGAGAGTAAACTTTTTAATTTTTGAAGAATTATGAGTAGGAGTGATATCCGAAGATTGGAGAGTAATAAATAATGACCTACTTTTTTAGAGGTGGACAACCAATTCTGTAAACTACAGATCAGAAAACTTGACATCAAATATTCTGCTAATATTTTTCTAGAATTTTGCAACTGATAGTTCATGAATGTTTACAAAAGGAACAAACAAAATTAATAATTACTGGAAAATAGTTTAGATCTATTAAGAACATAACATGACAATCCTAACTTCATGTACTCATTGTAGATGATGGTTAAAGCCTATGTATCATCAGATAACATCTATTTCCTTGTATGTTCACTCATGTATTTCAAACTCATGACAAATTTATGTTCATAATTGTGCTCTGTCTTCACCTTTCCCTTCCTCTGCAAATTTGCTCCTGTACAATCCAGTTGTAACACTACTTTCCACTAGGTTATTCCTGCCAGAGTACATGTTATCCTACCATGGTGATTTCCTTACCTTTCACATCAAATCCACCAGTAACACCAGCAGATTCCAAGTTCTCATTCCCCATTCACTCTCCACAGCCTTCCCAAAGGTACTTGCTGAGTCCTAGTAATCAGGGACTGCTAAGTAACATACTTAATGACTTCTACAGGCATAGGACTTTAAAGAACTCAGCTCTTCAGGCCTTGATCCAGTCAATTAATACTTACTGCTGGGAGCAGAAATGCAAAGTGCACAAGGTTATTGATGCACAGATTAGGGGCAGAATGCCACATGATTGCTAATGATTCTGGAAGTAAAAGCATGGTATCCAGACAGATGAGGGCCTTCAAGTTCCATAGTTCAACATTTTCAACATTATGGAGCAATGTTTTGGAATATAAATAATAAGTATGAGGTCTTGTATTAATTTTAAATTAATTTTTTAGAATTCCCAGAAATTAGATGCCTATATACCTGGAAGAGTCTGTAAAATAAAAGCTGGCATATCCTATCAAGGCCAAATTTCAGGAAACCCAACATACATGAAATCTGGATATTAAAAATGCTTACATTAAAAGAGATTGAAAGAGGTTTATAATCTCTAGTCCTCAGGAGAGAGGGAAAATCCTATCTTCTTTATCTCTATTTCTTTAATTTTTTCTTCTAAAAAAACTCTTATTTAAGCTAATCTATAAATTCTCTTCCACCACTGCTCATTATACCTTGAAATGGCATGAACCATGTTTTAATGGGTGTTAGTTAGACTTACTCTGTTGATCACTGCATAGTACGAACAAATTTCAAATTGAAATTGGGTTGAAATGGGCAGAAGCCTTTTACTAATTAGCTACATTTAAAATGAGGCTTCTGACACTCAGGTTCTCTTAGGTTCCTACCACCTGCATGTAGTAGATGCCACACAACTACAGTTGCAGTTGCAGTTTAACTGTAGGGTTTTATTAACAAGGGACATTAATCAGGAAAATGAAAAGTCTTTAATGCCAAAAGTACTGTTCATCCCAAGTACAGTTTAGTCCGAAAGTACTAAACACATGTCTAAGATGGTGCTCCTCCACATCTGAGACACCTGCAAAGTTTAATCCTTTTCCAGCATCTTCTCTTTGCTTCTTCTCTCTCCAGTGTTTGGAGATGCTCCACTTCTCCAAGGCTCTTCAAACTTTTCCAACATATGCTGATGCAAACTCAGTTTTCCAAAGATGCTGCCTTGCTTTGGCTCCAGGCACTTTTTTACCATACCTGCCTTTGGGGAGGTGGGCCACACTTACCAGGCCTGCCCTCAGCAGACGCTGGTCACTCTGGTCTGTTATTCTGGCATCCGACTCCACATCTGCTACTTCTCTGCCAGCTACTCTCCCACCATGGCTCCTTGCCACCACCAGCTCACTCTTCCAGGAGGTTTCCCTTGACCAGGTCACGTGGGCCTGTTCTCTCAATCTGTGATTCTCGTCTCTTTTTTTTTTTTGTTTTCCTTCACTCATCCTTTTTATATGCCCTCTCTTCCCACTTCTCATTTTCTCTCATGGACCTTTCCTTCAGACTCTGCTTACCAGAGTATTTTGGTGCCTGTACAATTTTTAACTGCATCACTACCCTGTATCAAAATCATCATGTTGGTTCAAAACTATTATGTTTGTCAATTATACCCCAATGAAAAAGCCCCCTGAGTCTATCATTCTCTCTCTCTCTCTTTCTCTCCCTCTCCCCTAATAAACCTTTTATAAAAATATTTAACTTAATTCCAAAAATATAAAATGAAAGTAAAGAATAATGTCTTGGGGTCTTGCTTCCTGGGATATGCCATTTGGAGACATTATTTAACTGCTTTATGCCTATTTGCTTTATCTGCAGTGGTAATAGTGATGACAATAATATGCACTAGTGATACATTGAAGCACTTAGAAGTGTGTCTGATACATAGTTTGTCCTTAACATATACTCAATGTTAAGCATAATTACTTGTCTATATTGCTACCTGTTCTAGATTTTCCGCCTCCCATTTTGCAATCTATTCTGGGAGTTCTTTATCCTTCGTTTTCTCAGCAGTCAAGAAAGTCTGGATTCCCTCATTATTCTAGGTTCTAACTTCCATTAACTGGTGAATGGGACACTGTGACCTCCCTTTGTGCTTCCATGGTAGCTACTCTCAGTCCAGTGGAGTTCAATTCATTTTAGTGCAACTCAACTCAGTTCAACCCCTCAGTTCAATTTAGCACAAGTAACTCATTTTGCTAATTCAAAAATATCTCCTGAGGTCTAAGACATGCACAATAATTACTAGACCTAAGAGATAGAAATGAAGCATGAGACTCCTTGTTTTTTGACTCTTACAAAACCAAATGCTTTCTGTAGCTTTACATCTTTCTTTGTGGAGAGAAAATGAGGCCCTCTCTCCTTAGAGAATTAATGGACTTTCCCTTTAAACAATACTGAGGAAAACAACTTGCCAGTTGCTGGAAATGCAATTCTGATATGTAAGTGGTTCTAATTATTCCCTACTTACTGGTGGGGATTGGGGAGTAGAGGCAGTTTCTGAAGAAGATCAAATCTTCCCCTGAGGCTGCAGCAGACTTATCATGCAACTTTAGTGAAAACAAGAGGGTGGCTGTCCCAGGGTTCAAACACCAGCAAAGTAAACAAAATCCCAATTACCATTCCTGGGAGGTAGGCTGGGTTTTTCTATTTAGTCACAAGGAACTGATTTCCCCCTGGAAAGTCACTTATACTGTAATGATTATTGAAAGGGAAACAACTTAAGTGAGTGATGCAACAGCAAAAATTAAACAGGCAACAGATCAATAGCTGATTTTGACTGCTTTGAATGCAGCTAGATAAATAAAAAGAGCCAGGGTGTTTGTAATATGTCTTAATATTTCTATACTCACTATTCATTCATTTTTTTTCCTTTCATGTAAAATAAGGATAAATTGGGGTAATTAACAATCAAGATGATAAATTCAGGTTAGTTCCAGAAAAAAGTTTTTTAGCTTTAATTGGGTCTAATAAATTTAAGGTATAAAAGATATAATCAGCACAATGTTTAAGTAAGTGCCTCTGAAGGAATTATTTATTTTGGTAACAGTAACTTTAGAACTAGAGAAGTTTTAGCCATGACATGATCTCCACAATCTCCACTAGTCCCCACTCCAAGACACTGAAACAAACAACAACAACAAAACAAAATGAAAGAGGTTAATTCTATTCAAAAAGATTTCTAGTAACTTACTTTCACTTAACTACATACTAAGGCAGGATCTAATTTAGCTTACATTTAGCAGTAGACATTTTAAAAGTCATAAGTTTTAAAAATCATAAGGTTTAAAGAAACCTATAAATATTTTCAGAAGAACTTCATTTTCCCCCACTACTGCTTATTTATTTATTTATTTATTTATTTATTTATTTATTTATTTATTTATTTATTTATTTATTTATTTGAAGATCTGAAATGAAAAATGCTCCAATTTGCCCTCTTTTCATTAAGGGAATATTTCTAGAAATGAAACTGATCATTGAAAAGCAATACCAGTTCTATCAGGGGAGAAAATTATTTCTTTGATCTACCTTTATTTGACTAGCTCTTCAGATGTTCTTTCAACCTGTGCTTTCTCCCACCCTACCAACCAGTTAAATCTTTTTGTTATGCAACATATTTCACCTTTCTAAGGAAGTTCCCTGTGCTTATTTTCCAGTGGAAATACCTGTCCTTTCAGAGAACATGTACAATACTCATGCTTTGTTCAGTGTATCCTATCCTTATCATGTTATCACCCTGTATCTTGAACAGTCTTGTTCTCTTTTAACTGTGTGTCTCTGTGTGTCTACGCTGTGTGGCTACATTAAAAGGGGCTATGTGTCAGGGCTGCATCTTTGGCTCTTGTATTTGAGCAACTGTCTGACATGCAGGGTTCAATAAAGATGTGCTTCCCATCTAGCAGGTGCTTAAGCAGGGTCTTTTTTTTTTTTCTGTGAAGATGTTGAAATCGGAATTTTGATATTACTTTTGCCTTTCTATTTGGTACATGTTCTCTGCTGGTGGAATTGCTTCAGTCAATCCATTTCATTCAAAATGGTCAAGACTGTAAATATACAGAAAGACAGTCATTTTGTCTCTATCCTGCTTGGGAGAAAATAAATTTGTTCTTTTCCTTTCATCTAACAAACTGAAGCAAACCTGGAAAGCATTTTTTTCAGCTGTAATTCGATTTCCACATGTTCTGCTCACCATATTATAGTGTTTAAGAAACTGTTATGCCTGCCATTGCGAGCAGTTAGTGACCTTATTTTGTAGGTGAAAGAGCCATTACCATTCACCAGTCCAATATTTAGGACATGCATGCTGAATTATTTAAGACAAATGCACATAAAAATGTTAAAGTAAAAAAAATGGAATGTAGAACCTCATTGTGATAGTGTTTATTTCCTCCTGGCTTGCCCACTGTTTCCACTCGTTCAAGGGCACACTGAAGAATGTGGGGAGTGATAATCTTGGGGCTCAGTTGCTTTGCTGCTTTCAGCCATGTCCCACTGCCCTCTTTCTTGCCTGAACAAAGTCATGCAACTAACATCCAGAATCACAGGGTGAAGAACTCTGCTGACCTGTGTTGCAGTGAAAGTATGAACACTATAAAAGTGAAAACAAATAAACAAGAACTATTTAGAAAGCCTGTAAGCTTCAGCCTATGAAGCATCCAGGGCTAGGGATCACAGTTCGAGTCCCACCTGGGGCTCGTAGTGAGACCTAGTTCCAAAAAAGTAGCTGGGTGTGGTGGTATGCACCTGTAATCCCAGCTACCTGGGAAGCTGAGGCTGGGGATTGCTTGAGTCTGTGGTAGGCTGGGCAACATGAGCCTACGGTTACATAGGCAAAAATAGCGAGGCCTCATCTCAAAAAAAAAAAAAAGTTCCTGGAAATGATCCTAATGGAAAAAGAGAAAAGGAAACATCTATTGAAGAAAATCCATGAAAACCCTGTAAAAGAATGAAAAGAGTCTAGAATTTGCACCATGCTACTGACTCTTTCCCCATCTCCAGGTCCAAGAGGTATGACGCCACATCCAGATCACTGCAACCCAGATCTCAAAATTCATGTTCCAGGTCAGCAGGCTGTCAGGATTCTCACCCTGTTATTGCTGCCTATTGCTATGGCAATAAGTACAAATGGGAAGTGGGGATTCCTTTCTTCTTATCAAAGCATCGTTCCACAACAAAGGCTCTACCATGGGTATGACCTGCTGAGAATACTGGGACCCTCTCAGCACTTGCCATACTCATTAGGTGGTGGGTCCACAATGGAAGAATAAGACAATTGGTTCTGGGGTACTACTCTGGACTGCACTAAATGATTGGCTCCTAGAATGGGTGTCTCAGAGAGGAGCTTGCCATTAAATCCTTTCCCGAGTCCTCCAAAGCCCAAGCTGAGATTGTGTGTAGGAGAAGAAGGCTATGTAACAGTTTCTATTCTTATCCCCCAAACACTAACTTCATTGCAACAGAGCATGGACAAGTTCATGTTCATCTTGGATAATCTTAACAAAAACAACTAGAAACAATAAACAAGTACAATAAAGAGGCAAGATACACAATCAACGAAGAAAAATCTGTTGCATTTCTATGTACAAACAATGAATTAGTGGAAAAAGAAGTTTTCTTTCACTTTATTGAAAGGAAGCAATCCCATTTATAACCACTTAAAGTATAAAATACCTGTGACTAAATGTAAAGGAGAGAAAGAGCCTATATGCTGAAAATGATAACACATTGTTAAAATAAACATAAGGCACAAAGAAATGAAATATGTCCAGTGTTCAAGGATTTAAAGAATAAACATTATTGAAATGGCCATATTATAGTAATTGACAGATTTAACAAAATCACTATCAAAATCCAGTGGCATTTTTCAAGGAAATAGAATAACTTAAAATGTGTGTGTAATCACAAAGATGTTGAAAAGCCAAAGCAACCTGAGAAAAGAAAAGCAGAGAAAATGGTTATCACCTTCCCTGACTGTCAATTATACTTCACGGCAGTAGTAGTCAAACAGTATGGAATTGGAACAAAAACAAACAAACAAACAAATAAACACAGACCAATGGAATAGAATATGTAACCTAGAAACAACATATAAATATAGATAATATATGACAAAGGACTCAAGTCATACAATGAAGAAAGGGAATCCTCTTTAGTAAATGATGCTGGGAAAACTGGACAGGTATATAAAAAACACTATTTTACATCCTACACAAAATATAATTCAAAATGGATTAAAAACATGACTATAAGAGCTCAAACCATAAAATACATAGAGGGAAACAACACAGGTTATGACTTCCCTGATATCAATCTCAAGGATGTATCTGAGGAATCAATTCTAACAGCAAGGGAGTCAAAACCAAAAATATACAAATGGGGTTACATCAAACTGAAAAACCTTGGACAGTGAAAGGAACCACCACAAAGACAAATGGCCAAGCTTCTGACTAGAAGAAGACATTTGCACATCATACATCCTACATAGGTTAATTTCCAAAATACTTAAAGAACTCACACAACTCAACAAGAAAAAAACCTAATAAAAAATAGGCAAGGATTTGATTAGACATTTCTGCAAAGAAGATTTATGATGCTCTGCAAGCACAGGAGAGAAATGTTCAACACTTACTATAAGGTAATGTAAATCAAAATCACAATGGGATATCACCTTACATCTGTGAATATGACCTATATTAAAATGACCAGAATCAACAAGTGTTGACAAAGATATAAGAAAAGAAATTCTACTGTTGGTATTGTAAATTGCTTTAGTCTCTAGGAAATAGTATGGAAAGTCCTTAAATAACTACAATTGGAAATACCATACAGTCTAGATGCTACTTCTAGGTGTTTATTTAAAGAAAATACAAATAATAATTTGAAAAATATACCAGATTCTATATGCTAGAATCTATGCCCTCATTAAATCTTAGTTTTAGTTTCTAGTGGGGTGGGAGAAATAGGTAGACAAAAAACTCAGGTTGCAGTAGGTTAACAGAAAGATCACATACTAGAGGTGTGGGGGTATGTCTAGAGTGGAGTAGTCAGGGAAGAACATCTCTCTGAGGAGGTGACATTTGGATAGAGGCCAGGAAGTTGAAAGGTTATTTAAAGAGCAGAGAGAGAAACATTCTAAAGAGAAAGACCTCAGGTGGGAAAGAGGTTGGTGTATTTTAGCAGCAGGAAGGAATCCAGGGTGGCCAGAGTGGAGATGGGCAAGCAGCACTTGGAAAAGTATTGTGAAATACCTGGTAACTATGGCAGAATATAAAGTGCATGAGGGTAGGGGTTATATTTTGTTCACTGTTAGAGAGAGTTTCAGTACCCCAAGCAGCACTTTTCTTAGTAGGGGATCATGAAACATGGTTTGAATAAGTTTGATTCTGGGTGTGGCTCTAAATAATTATATATTAACCTTTAAAAAATCATCTCTAAATAATTACAAATTAAACTTTTAAAAGTTTAGGAGGAGGTGTAGCAGGAGGTGTAGCAGTGGGAACTGAGAGATAATGGTGCTTTGAATACACTGTAGGGACGATGAGAAGTAGAGACATTTAAGCTATATTTTGGGTGTCAAGTCTCTAATACCTGGTGTCAGTTGAATTTGGGGGTAAAATGTTGGTGATATGTGAATTTACATAGGTGATGAAGACTGGGAGAAGAGATTCTGAAGGGGTTGTAGGAGGGTAGCTAAGTGTACACTTTTGAACTGCCAGTGAGAGATCCAAGTGAAAATGTCAAGATTTCAGTTGCATGATACTTATTCATGATATTGAAGAAGTCAGGCAGCACACATGCATTTTGACTGTTGGTATTTCAAGCTGTGGGGCTATATGTGCTCACCATATGGGAGGGTACAGATGCTTGAGAGGGTGAAGTCTGGGAACTCCCATGGTGAGATTGGGGAGCAGCAGAGAAGACTGAATTTGGATACAGGATGTGTGAGGAAATCTAATGTGATGTGGTAGGGTAGAAAATACAAGAAGCGTGTCAAGCAGGATGATGAGCAGTATGGAGTTTTCCTGGGAGGCAGGTCACATGTGCACAGGGAAGAGACCATTGAGCCTGCATCTGAATTGCAGGCATTCCTTGTGCATGGAAATTTTATTTTGTTATAATTTGAACAAGAATATAACCATAGCAGAAATATATGTTGAAACTAAAATGTCTATAGTACCTGTGACAAGAACATTTTCAGGGGGACAATGGGAAGAGAGCCAGAGTGAGTGGGTTGAATAATTAATAGGGATCTTGGAAAGATAGGGCATAGTAAGCAAATAACTAAATAACTGTTACTTAGTAAGGGGATTTTTTTTAAAGGAATAAATCCTGGAGAAATAAGAACAAAATTTTAGGATTGTAAAGAACCTTGCTGAATGTGATTCTAGATGAGGAGAGCCATCATCTCCTGAGAACTGGCTTAAAATGTAGAATTTCAGTCCCATCCAATTTACTGAATCAGAATCTGCATTTTCCTAATATATGCCTCTAAATTGCATGTATGTTCAATTTGAGAATTGCTGACTTGGCAAACTCTAGAAAATGGAATTCTCAGTCAATGTAATTTACACTGCATGATCCCTGAAACTCTAAGGAATTGGAGGCAGTTATGTCCCTGAAAAAGGGAGTGGAGAGAAATAGATTGAAGTGGATAAAATAAAGAGAATAGAAAATTCATTTAAGAGGGATTCATGCTGCCAACTTGGAGCAGTCAGGAAAGTTAAGCTCTTCCCTAACGGAGGGAAACACCAAAGGCTTTTTTCTTTTTTTTAGTTGAGATATTTGACATGAAAGCAGACTTAAAGGGTACAACTTTGATATGGCAATATGATTGCCACTATAGCATTTGCAAAGGCTGCTTTCATATCAAATTATCATTAACCCTCATCGTGGTAGTGATAGGGGCTGAGGGTAACTCGGCTGATTTGGTAGCTGGAGCCTCTGGTAGTGATATAGTTGAATATTGGATGCCATACTATCCTGGTGAGCAGGATCTGAGAGAAAGATCTGCAAGAAGAAACAAGAAGCATGAAAAAGGGTGCACAAAAAGAGGAAAGGGAGGTCGGAGACACACGAGAAAGGCAGTTCTATAAAGAGGAGGCTGAGTGGTCAGGCTGAACAGAAGCTCCCTAGAAGAGTGAGCTGCGGGTGGTGAGGAGATTTGGTGGGAGAGTGGCTAGCAGAGGGGTAGTTGGTTTGGAGTCGGATGCCAGAATGGCAGGGAGGGGGTAACCAGGGGCTGCTGGGGGCAGGCCTGGCGAATGTGGCCAGGTGCTGCCGCTGAAGGTGGGTCTGGTAAAGAAGTGTGTGGCGCTGCAGCAAGGTGGTGTGGAAGCTTGCTGGAGAGCTGGTGCCTGGAGAAATTCAGGGATTTGGAAAGCTGATTTTACATCAGTGCTTGTTGGGAAAGTTGAAAGAACTTGGAGAAGCTAAGCAGCTTGGAACACTGAAGAGAGAAGCAAAGAGAAGACGGAAAAGAAAGACTGGATCTTGCAAAGTGCCCGCCTCAGGTTTGGAGAGGCGACAAGGGCACCATCCTGGACGTGTGTTTGGGTTTTTCAGACTAAATGGTAATTGGAGTAAGAAACGTGGTCATTTGTGGCATTAAGGACTTTTTGTTTGACTTTTGTTTCCCTTGTTAGTTCTCTGGTTAATAAAACTGTGCTGTTTAAATTGGATTTGACTGGCAACTACTAATCTTGGGTGGTAAGAATCTGGGTGGCAAAAGCCACATTTTAAAAGTGCTGCTTTTCCCCTTTGGCTTGTTGTTTGGAAGCTTCTGTCCCATTTGCACTGATATCAGGAGGAACAATTAAGATCCTGTTTCAGCAAATTTAGCATTTTTAATGGGTTGGTTCTCCACAATCAGTTAACTTCATATTAGATCTTTAGAACTTATTTATCTATTAGTTTTAAGTCTACTAAAGTCTATTAAACAATATTATTCACAATCTTTCAAGAGTAGAAATCTTTAAAGCAACTAGAATGGGCTGCACTGGAGGATCCCAGGGATCACTTATGGCTGTTGCATACTGAGAATCCCTGCCATTTTTTCCAGCCACCAGAACGTTGAGAATGAGTTTCATCCTTCAGATTGGAGCTTGGAAAAAAGTCTTCCCTAGGACATTTGACCCACTTTAGAGGCAAGGTGCAAATACCAAAATACTAACCTACTCAGATTCCCAACTCAATGACCTAGCCATCTCTTTCCCTAAGGTGACTGTAGCTTTTGTTGCTATTTTTTGTCCTACCAGATCTTACCAGAGAATTCTGCTCCTGGTGTTACTTTGTAATTTTCCTATCTGGATATCATAACTATTTGTTCCTTTTTCATTTGACTCCAGTATTTGTTTGGGGAATCAAATGCCATTCCAAGACTTTATGTTCTTATTGAAGGAACTCAGCAGATTTTCACAATCAGGGACCTGATAAGCATTTTTGCTACTGCCTGCAAGATTCCAGATGACCTCTTTGCAGTTCACCATAATGTTCATATTTGCTTTAATTGCCTTTGCAGATATTTTTCTAACTTATTTCTTGTTGTATTTTTTGCTCTCTCTCTCCCAGTCCCAATATATTTACACAGAAATTCTACACAGCTTGCCCACAAAAATAAACACCGGTTTAATTAAGGTTACTTCCTTAACTGCACTGACCAGAAATTAACCTTGGTGAGCATATGGCAGTGGCAAGATACCATTGGGGTTGAATGTGAAGGAAGGATGGAGAGTGATCTTTCTTTTGCATCCAACTTGATTTTGTATTTTAATCATAGTCATACAACATTCAAAATTAGTTTGAAATAGTAGGAAAAGAAATTGCTCATGAGTTCAACAGTATTCAAGAATTCTTATTATTTCCCACTTTTATGCCAAAGCAGAATGTAAAAGGTGTGTCACTTTTACAAGCAATACCTGGACAGTGTTCAGGCTCTATGTGATTACCAGCTGCTCTGAGAGGAAGGTAACATAAATAGCCTCTTAACACATAAACAACTTTTACTTTCTCTCCCCTACCATCTACATAAAAGTATTGAACACAGTGGCTTTGGGAAAAATCATGAAACTGGCAAAGACAACAGTGCATTTAAAATTTTTCCTTTGGCTGCAGTTTTCCACCTTCTGTGCCATTCTCTTCTATTTCAACTCAAAGGATCCAGACCCTTATATTTTCACAATTTGAAAACTTCTGGTCAAATTTAAATATACGAACTTTTGCCAGTTAAACTGTCTCATAAATCTACTGCTGTTCATTTGTTAGTCTATTTTGACTGTGTTCTCTCCTTGTAAACTAAAGCAAGGGTTTTCTGATCTTTTAAACAACAGAGTTATTCTGGAAGCAGTCTTGCAAAGCTACTGAAATCAACCCCACAAGGTTCACAAGGGAAAATCTAGATAGCTAGACACATGTCAGGTTTCACATTACTTTTCTTCTAGCATCCAGCAGGCAAGCAACTTCTCATTGGCTTTCACTAGGCACACATCTTCCAGCTATCACAATCTCTGATTTCAGATCGCACAAAGCTACTCACAATTAACTGTCCAAATGAACAGTTTTGACAATGCCTATTCTGAGTTCTGAGGGGGATTTTGATTGCCCTGGGTAAAACTTAGGAAAAACATTAATGTCGCTACTTGTTTGATGTTTGTCTTTCTTAGCAACTCTATAAGAGTAGGTACTACGCTTCTCCTATTGATTCTTTTTTCCCAAGTGCCCAGTACAGTGCTTGCACAAATATAATCAATAAATATTTTCAGTTGAGAGAAAACTTGATGAAAAATAAGTATCCTTACTTTGGTCTCAAAAGCTAAATAATATTGGTATAGGAGAGTGTATTTCAGGTTGGAGAAAATAATAGTATATAGACAGGGAATATAAAATATATTTGGACAGTGAAAAATAAAAAAACAGTGCATGGAGCAAAGACTTGAAAGGAGGCAAGATTAGAGAACAGGGGAGTTAATCTGAGGCCAAATATGCAAACCCTTAACATCAAACTTATGATTTTGGACTTTTTTTTTCTGAATCTGAGCATTGGGGCCCATAGAGAAATTAAATTAGCACAAGAGCTCAGAGGAGGGAGCCTTGAGGGAAACATACTGGAGGTATAGAGACCAATCCAGACCTGATACTGTGAGATCATGGGAAAGCACAATAAGGCACCTCTGTCTTCCCGGGGTATGGTCCAATCTTATGAATCAAAATTTAGAAGCCTTCCTTAGAAAGGACAGAATATTTAACATTGGGGCCCCTCCTGAGAATCTAGTGTGCAAGCCTGTGGTCTTTCCAAATAAAGCCTGTCATTTCTATGCCCTTCTTAGTCAAAGAGTATTCTGGATGGAATGATCCGGACATCCTGTCTACCTTTCTTTAGTTGCCAAGTCATTGCTGGAGCTGGGATCCTTCACACATTCTTTAAACCTCCTTGCCAAATTGAAAGAATACAGGTGGGAAGGGGAATCTGTGTGGAGGGTTTCTATACTGCTTTTCAAAAGAGCATACCTATCCTTTGAGGCTCAGTGAACCCACCTCAACCCCAAATCCTACAACTAAATCAGAAAAATTTAGGAATGTCAAACAGGCTGAACTTGAAGGCCTGGCTTTAGGAAATGTAAGCGAAGATGTTTATAAAAATTGAAATACTTTAGAACTGAATGAAATTTCAACATCATTGTATTTCAAACTTTCACCAATCTAGTGATGAATTTTCTCTGATATCCTCAATTAGTCTTTCTGTTTCATAAAAAGTTAGCTGAAATGTTTAGGTCTTGATTTCATAGAGATTTCCATCAAGCTTGACATTATATAAACATTTCTACTATCTCTGACACAGGATTTGATGATGACTTTGGCTCTTGATGAAAAGGATTTTGGAGAAGGGATGAAAGAGAATGGACTCAAGCTATTCCTAACACTAAAGATATAATTAAGGTCAAGTGTGTGACAAGGGCTTGGTCACTTTACTCAGATACTTTTTCGGAGCATCACTTGAAGCTTTTCAGATCAGTTAGCTTATTTGTGACAGAACAAGGTAATGACATGTTCGGGTCAGAGACATAAAATATGCTCTGAGACACTTCAGAGGGAGGTCAGATTAAGAACAAACATCCAAATCTCATTATATTCAGATCCTAAGCAATTAAAAATAATTACTCTTTTTCCTAACCGACCTTGTGGGATATATAAGCTAGAATCTAGTCTAAATAAAACTAAATTGGAGAGTCTAAACCTAACAGCTTTAAAAAAGTGTAGTCCAATCAACCACAGTGACAAGATAACCCAATTAGTGGCTTTAGAGAAGAATAATGAAAAGCTAAATGAATTTTCCATTTACTGCCAAGATGTCCTCCTTCTGAAATGTAGGTTTCTTTTGTGGATGACTTGGGTGAGAAAGGACAGCACTCGTCTTTAAGTAAACAAGGGGACTTTATCATCACCAAACAAGTGTAGTTCTGTACTCTCAAACACCTGCTCTTCAATTGCTAATAATGACTCTGTAAATTATAGCTCTTAGCCAATTCTCAGGGTAGAGTTCATCTTTTACTTTAAAGGATTCTTTCCCTGCAATATAATTTCTACTTTTTTTCCTTTCAAGGTATTGCATTCTACAGCCATTCCTTTAGTCATTTTTCTGATTCTTTTGCAGGGAATATAAGCCTCCCTTACCCCCAGCCCAATTAAATTCCAAGTGCTGGACACAGACATATCATTTTTCACTAAAGTAGGTAGAGGGTTTTGTTTTCAGAGGAAGGATTATGTATGCATTAGCATGAAAACTGTGCTGTTTCTTTCAAAGAAATAGCTAAGTAAGACAGTAGGATTTTCTGGGTGTGGGCACCAAGGACAATTTGCACGGTGGGGTGTTTTGGTATGCTATCCCCAATAATCAAAGTACATCTGGGGAAACACAAGAAAGCGAACATTCAGGGTTTGGAAGGTGACCTCAGTTGGGAAAAATTATATTTATTGAACAGTGCTATCTGATTTAAAATGACTTCACTTAGGCACTTTCATTCACCCTTTCAGTATTCTTGTTAGGAATAGAGAGGTAGACACTACTTAAGTGAAGAAAACTTGAGTGATGTGCATAGAGATGGAATATTTAATTTTTAACTTAGGAGACCTTGTTTCCAAACTATATGTCTTTCTGAATACATTAATGAATTCTGGAATGACATACAGGCATTTTCTTAAAACAAACACATAAAAAAGCAAGGAAAGCAAGGAATCTATTCTCCACAGGAAGAACGATAATCATCTTTTATAAGAACCTTCTCTTCAATACCGAGGAACAGAGCAAATAAACAGATGTAATTCCCCCTGATTTATTGTATCATTTGTTCTACACATAATTGAGGGCACAGAACAAATATTGTATTTGAATCAGACACAAAAGAAATTTCCACTATTGTTGAGGAAATAAGAGGCTCATAAAAAATTAAGGATAAAGCAAGATTAAGTGTGAAATGAACTGTACTGTGTTCAGATTAAATCAAGAGTGATCAGGGAAGACTTCATAGAAGAGGCAACCAGTGAGCAGGATTATTAGGACACTGAATTTCAGAAAGAAACTGAGGATAGTATATACAGGATAAAAAAACAAAGATTCAGGGAGACCGTCATGTATAAACTGAGTTTGAGAGCAAGTCCATATCAGCCCTCAGAAATAAGAGAATGACGGACACAGTAGAGCATGCCTTTAATCCCAGCCTAAGAAGGGAGACTGAGATTAGGAATCGCTTGAGTTCACAGGTTTGAGATCCACCCGGGGCAACATAGCAAGGCCTACTGTCAAAAAATAACTAGGCTTGGTGGTATGCTCCTGTAATCCCAGCTACTTGGGAGACTGAGGTGGGGATTGCTTGAGTCCTTGGTACCCTGGGCAATGTGAGTCTGTGGTTCCACCAGAAACATAGTGAGATCTTGTCTTTAAAAAAAAATAGGAGAATGGTGGGAACAAAAGTCAGAGAGGTGAGTCAGTGAATGATTTCAAACAGGAAGATAATATGGTGGCAAATGGAGTAATAGCACAGTAATAACACCATGGTGGCAGTGTGTTTTATGGAGAAAAGCATGCATAGGATGTTTTGGCAATAAGAGGTTGATAGGAAAGAGATATATTAGAAAGCAATTGCATCATCCATGCTTTAGACATTCAGGACTAACAAAAAGGTGATTCGGAATAATGAAAAAAGAATTATTGCTCATAGTAGCAGAAAGACATTTGTAAAACTGATTATATACGAGTATTGAAAAAAGGAAAAGCTACACAAGGAGGAAAATTCATCAATATTCAACAAGTGATACTGGGAGTAGTTACTTTATAGTGTATTGTTTTGTCTTCATTTTCTTCAAGTAACACCAACGTTTTCCTACAACCATAGTCAAAACTTCAGAACTCTCTATATCATAAGAACATTCTTAAACAACAACTTCTCTGCACAAGGTAATGAAAGCCAGCCCCAGTCCATGTCTGTTGATAAACCTAGGTCTTCTCTAGCTTCTATTGAGCACTGAAAGGGAGTCAGGAAGTCACAGCTGTCTCCAATTTCACAAGGAATCAGTTTAAGTGTCTGGGGTTGGAAAGAATTACGTTGGAACCAACTTTTTTCAAACTATGTTCTGCAGAATATTAATCCAAAAGATGCTCTTAGAGAAAAATGTTTCACATTCAAGAGTGTTTGCAAACATCAAAAACTATTTCCCTCTTAGTGCTCACAGAATTTACTGTCATAGCAAAAGGCTTTGTCTTCCTTTTGGCATAAAACACTGCTATTTTTCAAAACCAAAAACTATTAAGACTAAACTAGATACATTTTAAAGGTCCTAACTGAACAATAATCTTTGGTTATTGGTTATGGAGCATGATCTAAACCAAGACAACAAATAAGAAACACAGGTGAGCAAAGAAGATACAAAGGGAAAAATACAATTAGGTAATCAGAAGTACTGATCAATTCAAATTACAATCAAATATAGGATCTGGCTATGAGGAGAGGGTTCACACAATAGCCTGTAACCATCTCAGTACAGCTCTTGCCCTGTTCAGAGTGACCATCAATGGCCCCTTCTCCCCTCTTAGTATTTCAGTCATTTGGCCCTGCTCAAGGAAAAGATAACTACAGTCACATTGTCACAGTTAAAATTTCAGATTTAGAATGATGTTCACATTCTCCTTAGAACTTCTAACTCCAGAAAGAGTAAAGCTAGATCAAAGAGTCCTTTCTAGATTCACTGACTGCCTCCAGGTGAAGCTGAATTTTTAGGGTAAGTCAGACACAAAAATTCCTTTGACTATCCTCAAAATGAAACCTGCTTCCTGAATTTTTGGCAAATATTGAAAGCCTTAAGGATACACTTTCATAGAAAGTAAGTACATAGAAAGTAACCACTGCAGTCATTGTGAAGATGGGTTATTTTAATGTAAGTGGGAGGCTGTAAATTATCTCAGGGTTATAAAGACATATCAGTTTTCAAAAACATTTCCACACCTTTTGGCTCATTTCATCATTATGAGTGGCCTCTTCAGTTTTTTCCTAGTATTGTAAAGACAGCAGCATCTACCACCACAACATGACAGGCTTGATGCTTAGTTTATATTGTTCTAGTCATTGCTCGTAGCAGCACCAGCAGTAAGGTACATGTGGTAACTTCCCTTACATAGCCAATATTCTCATGATAAAGGATAAAAACAATGTCACAGCCTGGATTTCAACTCAGATCTCTGGCATTGGCCACAAGCTTCATCTCTGACTGGTCTAAACCAGCTAAAGACCCACCTGTGATTATTACTTTAGAACTCCCTGCAGAACCCCACTCACCAGTTTAGTACCAGAACATGGAACCATGTGATCTCTAGCTGCCTAACCTTATTAAAGTCAGTGATATTTAATTACTCTGAGCTTTAGTCTAAGTCAGAAGATAAATTTCAGTGCCCATAAATTAGGTTTTGGTGGAACACAGCCATACTCATTCCCATTCCACCTTGCAGCAGCTTTCGAACAACTGCAGTGGAGTTGAGAGGCTTTAGCAGAGACTTCACAGCTCATAAAGCCTAATGTCATTATTAGCTGGCTCTTTATAGAAAAAATATTTGCTGACGTAACACCCAAATTATAAAGGATACCATTATTTTTTCAGAGGGAGAAATGGAGTCAGATTTCATAACATGCAGCTCAAGTTTGGGTGGGTCTCTGTTCTGGCTATCAGAGAGCTGCAGGAGTGATTCTGCCCAAATTATTCAACTTTTCTTTGGTTGCCTCATTTGAAAAATAAAGCAGCAATACCAATCTTGTAGTTCCACTACTTTACTACACACAAAATAGTATGTATGAAGCCTAAAGCAACTCGTAGATGCCATTTAGTAAAGGGAATCTACTGACTTGTTGATGGTGCTGCGTTATTTTAGTTTTTTAAATCAGCAGATGTGTGGATGATAGGGAATTAGAACTCTTTGGTAAAAACTGAAATGTACAATAAAACTGCTCCATTGTACAATAAAAATGTACATAGTAAAATAAAGGAGTCATTTCCCCCCAGGTGAACCTAACAATTAAATTTTGACATGCTGATGGATGGAGAAATTGAAGCAGATGAAGCCCAGCACTTCCATCCACCCACACCTGCTCATCATTAAAGTCAATGCCCAAACTTAGAAACTGTAAGGTGAGTTAAAACATGCTTGAACAAGTCATTTCACCTTTCTTCTGCCAATGTTCAAATAAATGTTCAATCCTTATAAAGAAGCAAAAATAATGGCTTTCATTCTAGTGAAGCATCTGAATTCTAGTTTACTTAGCATTTTATCAGTCTACAGTGATTAACAGACTTTAAAAATATCTTCAAATAATTATTTCTCTCTAGTAACTAAACCAACATTTACCTTCTTTTTCTCTGTACCCCTTGCCAAGAAAACTGCAAAGTGGACCTTTATATCGCTCTAACTCACCACATTTTGCAGTCGAGCTCCGTACCCTGCAGCAAGACGCAAACACGTTCACTCCAAAGCATTTGCTCTGCAAACTACTTATATCTCCCTCACCTGGTCACCTACTCTGAGTTTTGCCTCTGTGCTTCATGCATTCTTGTCACAAAAATAATTGATCATCAAGAAATGTCGTCATAATTAAGAACTGATTGGGGAAAAAAAGAACTGATTGAAGGGTTGGTTTGAATCTGGCTCAAGTCATCTTTGGACAACTTTTAATATACTGGAGCCAGTTGTAAATTTGGTTCCATGTTCCCATTAAAGAAAGACAAAACCCACTTTTTGCAAACAGATATGTTCTTTCCATAATAGTAACAGTAAGCTATGATTTCATATTTTCAGGAATTTTGATCGCTGAAAATAAATGTGTTCAAGTATTTTGTCTCTTTCACAATATATTCAAATTAAAATATTTTCTATTTTGTCCTTTTAACTTTGTTATTATTATTTTTTTCATATCTCACTATATCTTTAAGCCTGCCAATTTTCTTTCATTCTTTTTCACTGACAAAAAAAAAAAAGAAAATATTCTTGATACAATATTGCCACCATGAAAAATATATACAAAGAAAAGAGTCTTTAGTTTAGTGTCTACTTTTCCAGTCTCATCATGTCTTAATTAGTAATATCCTTTTAAAGGCCAATTTAGTTATATGGAGAAAAAGTTATAGCATACTGTCCTTTTGAATATCCCTCTTTGTCTTTTGTTTTTTTTTCTTTATAGCAAAGTTTACTTGTAGTAAAAATGTTTGTGGTGAAACTACCTAAAACCTCAACTCACTATCCATTAATGAGAAAACATTGAATAGAATATTCTCAAGATTAGGAATCTGGAAGACCTTCTTCATCTTTAAATTTCTCAGAAAACCCTATTCCTCACTTAGTTGTAGAAAAACGCCGACAACTGCCAAGTGCATTCTTCCCCTGACCTAGTTTTCTGCCCATCTGTCCTCACATACATACTAGTGTTAGCCTTTGTCAACACGGTGAAATTAATTTCTGGTGTTGTGTCCAACAAAATGTCTTCCAGAATCTCTTCCCCTAGTTGAAAAGTTCTCTTAGGTAGTACTCTATGGTCATTATACGATAGAATGGATTATTTTTTAAAAGATATATTTTTCACTCCTCCCACACTAACACACACATAATCCCTGAGGTTTATTGTTTAAGAGTAGCTTTTGACTTCCCTCCTTTCTTCCAGTCTTTCCTTGCTTTCTTCCTTCTTCCCTCCCTCCATATTATCTTTCCTTCCTCCCTCCTTTTATTCCTTCCGTTTTAAATGCAGAATAAAAAAGATCTTGTGCTAAAAGAATATCAGGTTAGTGTAAAAGGAATTTTGTGGGATAGACGAATATCAGAGGAAAATTAAGTCATGTTAGAGATAGATGCTTTAGCAACTGGTGGAAACTGATTTGCCCATAGTAAAAACAATGGTAAAAGCTAAGGAGGGCCAGAGAGGTAAAAGGTGGTGGTGGTAGGGAATTGCTATGTCTTTTGGGGTTTGCAATAATCCAACTGTCCAGGTTATATTAAAAGCACCTTAGAAGTGAGGGTTCAAAGGCTCAGAGGGGGTTAAATATTTTAGAAACAAGTGACTTTTTTACAGGAACTCAGGCACCTTGACCTTCTCTAGTGTTTATAGTGATCTGACACACCAGGCTGCCTTTTACACATGGGCATAGTGTCATCCATAATCATGAATAACTGTCTCATCTCAGGCAGTGTAGCCAAAACATAGCACTCACCAGTTATTTTTTTTCCCGCTGCTGCAACTGTCTCAAGTTAAGAGCTGAGAACTTGTGATGTCAAGGGAAAAAGTCATAAGCAGAACCAAGCACAGCTGCAGTGATTTGTCACTGAGTGAAAATCTGAGACAATACCAACATGTCTGAATGTCGATATGAGAATGAGTGAGCTAAAAAGATGACCAGCCTCTGCAAAAATGTAAGTCATCCCTCGCGTTTGGCAGCCAAGATTGAAGCAGCTCTCCAGAATTGTGGCTTCTGTTAAAAATGCTGAAAATACTGAGAATACCTACAATCTCTAGCCACAACGTTTCAGTTCTCATGTGAAGTAATTTGATTGTTAACTAATTTTGCCTTCCTCTTGCTTGAATGCAGTCAATTACGGAGTTCTGGGAAAAGAACAGTAAGTAGACTGAGAGTTAAAAGATGTGATTTCTAGTTTTGGCTTTGCCTCAATTCATCATGAACATTTGGACATTTCTCTTTACTCTCCAGACCTCAGATTCCTCATTTGCAAAATAAAGAGATAATGGAAAATGATCTTGTGCAAGTCTAAGAATCTATCTTTTTCCTATTAAAATAGTTGAGTAATGAGGTAAAGTCAGGAATCACATTTTTCCCAGCTGTATGAAAATCATTCTGCATTTTTCCCCTCTTTTTCTTTGCTTTCCTTCTTTTTTCACACCCCTTCCTCTCTACTCCATCCATCTTTGTCTTTCACCTTATGAAGTAGAATTTCAGTGCAAGAATTATATATCAATGCCTTCAAAGCAACAGTGACTTAAAGCTTTAAATGAATGTCCTCAGGATATACATATGATGTATTCCACTTAAACCAAAGTTCAATTTCTGCCTCCAGTTCTAGATCTTCTATGTTTTTACTTCTGAGTCTTGCTTTTTTGTGGTCCCATCAAAAAGAGTACAGAATCCAAGAGCAAATGTGTTGAAGAGACTAAAATGAAAAGTCTCCCTTTGCCTTTGGATTTGTTTCCACATTGCCCGTGACAAATACTGAGACAAACTCTTCCAAGGTCCTTGGAGAGCCGCAGGGCAGGAGTGTTGGCCTGGGGGAGGTTTTTTTTTTTTTTTTTTTTAATTCAAACCTTCAATCAAGACAGAATTATTTCAGCTCAATGGTTCTTAGCCTAATGTAAAAGTCCTAATAGCACTGGCTGCACAAATGCCAGCCACACAGTGGTTCCCACTGCCTCCGATACTGATACTCACAGTTCAACTGCATTCCTGGGCAGGTCAGAGGGGATCTCTGTCACCTGGCTCTCCTGGCAGAGGAGAACCCTGTCAGAGCAGTGACAGATCCGATGATGACATCCTGAGCCCAGGCTCAGGAATGCTAGAAGGGAGACCAGAAGCAAGGCCATGCTCATTTATCCATCCACCTGCTTTCTTCATACATCTGCAGAGAAAAATCACGGATTTTAGAGGCTCCCACAGAACCCTGAAGAATTCTGTCTTGAGAACTGTAGTATCATGTGACCCACCAAGGCTTTTTTTTTTTTTTTTTCACTTCCAGATGAATAGCAAAATTCCTGTGTACTAGCAGTGATTTCCGGGGCCAGATAAGTTACTCCCTTATCCTTAGAGATTGGGTTTTTTACACCCTGACCCAACCAAGACAACAAATAGAGCCTTGATGCATGTCTGGAATAGTTTACATTATTGCACTGCAGAAGTGTCCCTACTGGTCACCAGTTTCTTCTCAAAGGAGTAACAAGAGTGACTTTTCCCCCCCCAAAAAAGAAACAACATAAAATATGAAACAATTGGAGGAGTGTCACAATGCAAAGCACAGAGGACTATGTCTAGGCATTCACTTCTTCCTCCAAACTACTTGATATGAAACAAAACCTTCTGGATTCTAGTCATTAATTCTCTTTGTTGCTGTAATTAAAGAAACCCAGATTGGCATCACATGCAGGTAGGTTTGTGAGCTCTAGGCAGAGCTCTGGAGGTGGGAGGTGCTTCTGATAGGGCATTGGCAGATATTATTGATGATTCTGAGTAATATGAGCAATGGATTGTGCGTTCAAAGGGAACGTGCAATTATTAGATTAGATTTTAATTATTAGATTTTAATAATTTACCTTTATTCTAATTATAGATCCATATATGATACTTTTTTTCTACCATGGACTTGATTAATATTTTATTCTAATTTTACATGATCTTTTTTTCCCCTTGTCTTTTCCATTTTTCAATTTAAAGTTTAAATGCTTAAGTTTACTCGTGGTTAGATAAAATGTGTTTACTAGTGTCCAGCATTTTAATTCTTTCCTTATTATATATCCTCATAATTTTATGCATTCAGTATTCACTTAAATTCTCCACCATGTCAAATCATTTCACTGGCTCAACAATGAGTTTTTTTATTGTCATTTGCTTTGTGGATACTGTGCTGAAAAATGTTGAGAAGCATTACTATGACCAAACATAATTCTTTTCCAAAGATATAGTTTTTAAAACATGGAATACAGTTACTTTTAGTGATATAATTGGTAAAGTTCACCAATCTGCTTTCCAGAGAGAAAGAAAACCCTTGTTACAGCATTTTTTCCATTCCCTGGTATCAATTCTCCCAGCACAGTTTACACCCTGCTACCAACCAGCTTGCAAAATTCTTGAACACTTACCATTCTCTTACAAGTTGATAAGAACTGGTCTTAGCACATCAATGGCTATTTTATGCCTCTTGAATCATTTTTGTCTAGGTAAATCCCACTTTCCTCTCTATTCTTTATTAAACATAGCTTGAAATATGCTACAGTTTATAGGATTATCACTTTAGAATAATCTCTAACCTGGGAGCTAAGCTTGAAATATTGTTCTGGGTGTTCTATGTGCTTATGAGAGTCTGGCCAAATAGTTGTTTCTACTCTTAGTTGTTTCTGAGAGCAGAAACAACTATTTGGAGCAACTATTTGGAATTGTACTCTTTTAGCTGTTTACATGATCATTAGAAAGATGGGCATAGTGACTAAAACAGAGAAAACCTGGGGGACCTAGGTTGACCCAGTTGATGTCCTCACCTGCATGCTTACAACTGCAGGATATGATTCCAAAGCAGACTTATGATGAGGAACAAGAATAACAGGATAGTTCCTTAGGAATTTATCTTTTAGGAATTCTAATATATGTCCAAATTTCCTTTCAGATTCCTGATTAAGTTAGTCTCTCAAATTGCAAGACTTCAGCCCTCAAAGATGAAGTAGCTACATGTTTTTGCACCACTGAACTGGAAGCCGGAAGCCTACATACAGTTTCTTCAGACAGCTTTTATTCTGTGGATATTGATGGTCTCATTGAACTGTGTACCATTTTTCACCAAGGAAGAGTTATCATAGGTTAGATTCAAAGAACTGGTGAAAGACTCTACCTTGATGGGAGAACACAGTGCAAAGCTGTTTGCACACTAACAGTTTGAAAATACCGTAGTCATATTTTTGCTAACATTTGCCACAGGTACCAAAGCATTTAGAATATATCACTGTCACGCTAGATAATAGAGATGCTGACAATGATAATTTGAAGATTCATTTTCAGCTTTTAGTAGTTGTCCAATTACTAACTGTGTTGTTACATCTAGAGGGAGAATAATGTAGGTTGGTCTTCATAAAACAATGACATTATAAAATAACTGAAGGCAGTTATTCTCCATCAGAATTCCTATTTCATAGGTTTACATTTACTTTTCTTAAAACACATTCCTTTTCCCTTTTAATATGTTATGATGATGTAATTTCAGTTGTTCATATGGATTATACATAACTTTTCTGTAACATGGTGGACCTTATTAACAGCTTATGGAGGGAATAAAAAATCACTCTAATATGGTAAGATAATAGTAATTGCTTATAATTTTCAATAAAACATGATATCTTTGAGCAT
The DNA here is from genome assembly GCA_004024945.1 of Uropsilus gracilis. Lineage (NCBI taxonomy): Eukaryota > Metazoa > Chordata > Mammalia > Eulipotyphla > Talpidae > Uropsilus > Uropsilus gracilis. Next base: position 42,878 of record PVHY01011852.1, read on the forward strand.
TACATCTTTTATCACTGACATTAGACTGTTTATTAGTTAGTTCCAAATATATTTAGTTTTTATGCATTATTTATTGATAATCTTTTGTTTTAGCATATATTTTTGAGAATTATATGGGATTATATAAATTAATAGGGCATTACATATGGACCTTACACAGGAGTTCTCCAACCAGTCATATCTGGCCTGACAGGCCATAGCATACTTTTTCCATTCCAAGAAAGGATGGTCATGTGCACCATAATATTTTTGAAACCTTTTAGGTTGAGTAGTGCACAACTTACACAACTTACACAACCTGGCAGTCGTGCACTGGAAACTCTTAATGGGAGTAGTGAGTGCTTGACCTTGAGAGGTTAAATTTATTACATATTGGTAGTGGAGGCTGAGAAGAGTTCTCAAGATATGGGGAGGTGTTCCAGAGAAGCATTTCTTCAAACGCAGTGCAGCTGATCAACCTTATTAATCTTTCAGCAAGGGAAGGAAGAGTATGATGGAGTCAGGAGCCCTGGGCTTTGGTCATAGTTTTATAGCTGTTGTAAGATATTGGGAGATTTTTCAACATCTGGATATAGAACTCCAGTCAAGTCAGAGTGAGATATACACGCAAGTGCTGAGGGAGCCTGGGTGAATGTATGATATTTTCTCCTAAGTATTCTGGAAGAGTGAATTTTTTTCTGGCAAGAATTTTCTAGTCTTTTTATGTGATGAACTTAAGTTAGATGACTGTTTAAATCTCCACACCACTGATGCTGCCTGAGCTGCACAATTATGTCACGGCATCTTCAATGACACTGTATCCCCAATGACACTGTATCCCCTTTGGACCCTTTCTCCCATTTGGGACTTGAGGAGTTCATGGACAGGAAGTTGTGGACAGAGGGATAATACACCCTCCCCAACTTGTCCTTGACTACTTTCGATAACAAATGGAATGTACAGTTAAATTTATATCAACAAAAATATTACTATGAAGATTAATTATAGGTGAAGTGGAGGAATTGTGTAAGCTTGATAGGCAATTTGGTATTACTTTTGAGTCAACAAAGTAGACTTTGAAATTCTTGCATCAGTTTAATCTTTCATAGACTGAGAAAGTCTCGACTCTTAGTAGAGTGAATTCAAATCACGCTCTAGTCATTGCAAGTGATCTTTGAATCAATACTTACCCCTCAACATTTTTAGACCTCCAAAACATGGAAACTGAAAGGATGCCCATTTGGTATTTGGAGTCCACTTATACAAAGACCAGACACTTCATATGTTCAGATGCTAGGCAGAGGCTGAGAGACTGATGGGGGGGGGGAGGTATATCAAGTATTAGTTTAATCATGGAAAGTTTCATAAATAATTCAAGGCAAATGAATATTCTCACAAGTACTTGTAGTAGAACCAGCATTATTAAACTACAACAAATTTCTACCAAGGAAGATAAGCCTATAATTTTCTGTGCACAAAATGAGACTGATCAGAGCTGCCTTGTGGGGTTAGTATACTCAGTGTAGGATGCAACCTCTTCCCTTGAAGAGTGTGAACATTTAGGTATGACAACATGATTGTAATGTGACATTCTTTAGTGCACAGGAATATGACCAACAATTAAAGAATAGCATTATACTCAGTTTAAAACTATGTATGCTATAGGGCTTGAAGAAACTGATGATCAGTGTTCTCCACAGCAGTGAATATAAGTGGATTTGACAATTTTTTGGTTTATCTGGTTCCCATACTTGCACCTCCCCATCAAACCACTAATTAAACAAAATAATATATATGTAACATATATATATATATATATATATATATATACACACACACACACACACACACACACACACAATGTACACACATATTCAAAACATAATAGCATTTCAGGGTAGGATTGCTGTTTATGAGAGTTAGGACCAACTGCCAACAACATAACACCAAAAGCTGAAAGCCCAAGGCCTGCTTTCTATTCTCATTCTTTCGAGTGAAGAAAAATAATACTGACATTCCATTATTTATAAACATGATTGAAGAAAAGAGAAGCAGTAAAATTCATTACTTTCAAAGAATGATTTATTTTGATTCCACTTAGGGGCACCAGAATTTGTCTACAATGTCTCCTTCCCTGCTGGTAAGACAGCTATGACTTTGTTGCCTCCAGGGCAAGAGAAAGAGGAGGTGAGCTCCTACCACAGGTATGAGTTTAAGAAGCAACTGGGCTTAGGAAGCAACTGATTCAATGATCAGGACTGTATTTGGGCTTGCTTCATGCCTTGCATTCTGGAACACTAAGTGCTTTGGGCAAAACAGGCATAAATTGGAGACTCTTTCTACCAAGGGGTTGCTGACTCACAGAACTGATAAGAGCAACAATGCATGTGAAAATAGAGACCCATTTATAAGATAAGGAGTGTAATAGATTAAGTTCTTTAGAATTTAAATTTAGGCCATGACAACAGTTTCTATTCATTTTGTGGTAATTTTTCTCTGAGGCTATACATGCATAATCAGTGATTCTTATACAATCCCCATAAGGCAGTGCTGATCATTTCACTTTGTGGATAGAAAAATTGAGGCTTTGAGAGGTTAAATGAATCTTCCCTAGGTCACACAGTTGTTAACTACTAAGTACAGAATTCAAAACCAGGGCCCTTGTGCTATGAATAGCAGGGGTAGCAGAGGCTAGGAGACTGAGCATCAACCCAAGCCTGGTAGGTGGGGTGCTCTTTCAGGGGGAAAAACCCCGTCCTTTCCTGCTTTATTGGTGGCCCTGGAAGGTAGTGATTCTTCATTTTTCTCTGCCAGCTGGTCTTGCTCAATCATTCTAACCTCACTGGAGAGAGATTACCTGCATTAATGCTATGTTTTTATTTTTGTTGAACTGTCTTAGCTGAAAATAACTCAGTCTTAATGTGAGATTTTTAAAGAAACACATACTTTATTATGTAAACCAGAACACTTTTGAAAGTGAAAAGGGATTCTGTTAACAATTATTTTAGAGCACCCAGCTCTTATGTTCACTCTATTCATAAGGGATTAAAGAACACCATTAATAGAAATGAGATCTACATCATTCAGATCCCAAAATCATCAGGAGAGGAAACAGGCAAGCAGTAAATGTTAACTACTACAGCTGTGATTATCTTCTGTCTGATATTAGGATGTGAATTTGGCAAATTCCTCACCCTTCCCCCACCCAGTTCTAAGCCAAGGCAACTCTGATTTACCATGTCAGAGTGACATTATTATGTGGAAGGAAGCCTCTTGCTTACTGCCAAAACTAGTAAATTTAGACTGACCCAACTTACAGGAATTAAAGTACTTCTTGTTCTTGAAGACCTTTGACATTTTCTGCTTAAAATTTATAAACTGAGCCATAGCAAGAGTTGCTGGCGCTTTTCTTAACGTAATCTAAAGCATTGTAAGAATCGTGAAATTATCATTTATTGCTGAACTAGAATCCAAAGACAAGATGAGGAGTGAAAAGAGATAAGGGCAGAGATAAGAGGTGGAAGGGAGGACGTTCATAAAGATTTAAGTTAAAATTGCCAGAAACACTGTCCAACATGACAGTGGACTTCTAGCCTAGGTCCCTCCTCTTTTCACTCTGACTTTCCTGTCATTTGTTCTCTTTGAGCTGACA